>JAUJPO010037783.1:0-15995 GCA_032270745.1 Tiaropsis multicirrata | reverse complement strand
CTGCAAAAGTGAATAATAACTGAAAAAGTAGGCTGCAAAAGTGAAGAATAACTGAAAGTGTGGGCTGCAAAAGTGGAGAATAGCTGAAAGATTTCCGCTCGGTTGATCATAACCAAAAAACAAGTTGCTGCGAGAAGAGAAAAATAATAAATACCTGCGCCCAGACTGAAAATTTCATCAGCAGGCTTATCTTCTTCAGGGTGTATCTTATTAGATTGTTCTCTCGTGGGAGACTGAACGGCAGAGCTAGATGCAGGTGATTTGGACATCCAATCATAGAGAGTTTGTTCTTTCTTTTTGTTGTGTCTATGATTTTCTCTTTTGTTGTTTTCTTCGTGGTCGGTGTCCGAAGAATCAGCACTGTCCGAAGATTGCAACAAAACATCCGCCTCTGTGTGTGTGGTGTCGAAATTCTTCAGTGGGATGTCTGGCGAGAGAAATGGAGAAGAGAACGTGGTCAACGCTCTGAATGAACCATGGGTCTGATTACTTAAGATTTTCGAAATGCCACCTGATGGCAAAACGTAACTAGTCTAGTTGTTACGAAAACGTTACTTGTAGTTAAGATAACATAATTTGTCGGTACGAAAACGCAAAGTTAAACCCTAAAACTGGAAATGATTATGATATGATATGAACACATACCATTTTCCTCGATGAGGACATCAATAATCTCATCTTTATTTGCTTCCCTACTTCTAGCCACAACGGAGGGACTTCCAGCAACACTCTCGGCATTCTCACGACTTAAATATTCTAAGTGTTTGGCTGGCAAATTACCACGGCCAACCACCGGTTTCTTTGCTCTTCGATTGGTTGATACAAAAATGTTTTGAACACCTTCTGCGCCAACGATCACCGTTTTCCATTGACGTGCCAACGCGTATAAACCTTAAGAAGTTATAGCATGATTATCAGGTTTCGTGTGTGCTTGAGAGTGATTTTGTAATTTGTAAACCGAAAACTATCAAAATAGTTAGCAGAAAGACGTTACCCACTTTTTTTTTTTAACTGGAGATTTCCTTCCCCCTCCCTTTTTGGCGTTGAATTTTAAGCCCCGGTGGGTGTTTATGAATTAAAACTATTTGGAAAAAAGTATTTATTTTTGGAAAGTATTCCCTTAAGTTAACAAAGACTTAAGAGAGAGTGAATAACTACTCAACTCTTAGAATTTTCAACCTTATTTTGACCCAGCCAACCCCTAAATTCTTAAAACTTCTCTATTCCCGTCTTTTGAAAGCTGTCATTAAAATTCAACCAGACCCCTCTTTTAAGTAGGGAGTGGTACACACTATAAATACAACGAATAAAATTCAATATAAACTGTATGTTCTCTCTATCAAAAGCTACAAAAGAGTCAAGCGACTGTAAATTAGAAGACGGGTTACGAGTTGCAGTTCATCAGAGCTGGAAGGGTAGCCTGGCATAAATACCTTTTTCCAGTACAGCTTTGGGTGGAGTACCACTTTCATTTTCCAAAGAGGTTGAGAGATTTTGGAAACGATGGCCGACAGTTTGTCTTCGCAATGCATTAATGAGTTGACTGGAGGCTTCTTCTTGGAGGAAACGCGACAGTTGAGTGGCTGCCCCTGAGATGTGGATCTAATGGAAAATATTACAAAGTTAGATGCAAATAATATTATGTTTTCCTGTTATATCTCTACGGTACGAGTCAGATTTATTCAAACACAAAATGTTGTAATTTCCTGCAATAAATGAGGTTGTGGACCACTCAATTTTTTCACCGTAGTAAAGTAAAGTCTCTTAAACGAGTTTTGAGAACGAAGCATCGAGACAAAAAGATTTCTCTTTTATTTCAGCAACTTTTAGAGACTTTTTTACTGAAGAACAACGTGGTGTCAAATTGGAAGATAAATTATAGGATATGTGCGATAATCTTTGCTTTAATTTCAAACCCTATGGCTATGACAAATTGGTACAAGTGATTTTATCCATGTAGTAAAAAATTAAGTACAAACCTTTTTCAAAAGTTTTCCAGATTCCGGTAACCCTTGGCCCATCAGCGCAGACAGTACAGCGTAATTCCAATGCACCTTTTGAGCAGATAGAGTTTCAAAAGCTTTAATGCATTCAACAGTGGAGGGAATCCAGCAACTAGCAGCTGGTACCAACACCATAACCAGATTCACATCCTGCTCGGTATCGTTTTGATAAGATTGCAGATGTGTTGGTGCCGCAAGGTTGATCCAAACATTGGTCACATTCAAACCACCTGTCGCTGCTTTCTTAATAATAGGATTCTTAGCAGTGAGGTCTTTCTTTGATTCTGGCTTTCGAGACGTGTCTTTGACAATGGTGCTTGATTGTCTACTTCCTCGTGTGTGATCAGAACCAGAGAACACACTCGACGGAGTCTCCTCATCCTCTAGGTCAGAGACATCGCCAGCTTCTCCAGGATCAATGTCCAAAGCAACGTACCCTTTGCGGGTACTGGTGGACTTCTGAGCGAAACTACTAGCAACTGAACTTATAGTGGAACCACTACCTAAGGGCTCATAAGAAGGCTTCTTTTTCATGATTCGCAATGGAATTCCGTCTTCTTTCTCAACAATCTCCTCAAAGAAAACATTCTCATCGCTTCCATCGATGTGAGGTGGTTGAGGTTCTTGTGATACGTTTGTTCTTTCTTTTTGAGCGGTTGATGGTTTACGATGGACGCTGTTCTCTCTGGTAATGTTTCCTTTTTCTTGCGTTTGGCTTGGCTTCATCATCTCCTCTGCTGTCTCTTCGTCAAAACAATCCCGATTAAGTTCCGTTTTCAAGGAACCCGATAATGTGATTCCACTCATTCCAGCTTCGAAAATGATTTCGCCGAATTCATCTTGTTTCGGGGAATCGATGGCGGACACATTATCACCATAAAGGTGTCCTCCTTTTTTTACCAAGAAATCGATCCGCGTTTTCTCTCTTGCGATCGAGGTGAATTTCGATTCTTTATCCGAAGGTCCCTCTAGATGTAACAGTTGCATTTTCAAGGATTGTAAGTCGCCAGAGAAAATGGTGTAGTCAGAAATGCTTCTTTTCTTGAGCGTGTCTATGATGTCAGAGGTGATTACTGGTCCATTCAGATCGTTTAACTTCTGACAAATCCGTGAAGCGCAATGGAACATTGCTGGATCGTCATTTTTGATAAATGCTTTCAGTTTTAAATTTGTCAAAACAGCCGCAAATAAAGAGGAGTCTGAATTGCGGGCGTCAAAATCGTACGAATATTCACTCCCACATTTCGCGGACAGCGAAGATTGTTCGGACGGCGTGTAGCGTTCGCCCGAGATTTGAAAGAATAAAAGTTTTAGTTCAGGTAAGAGGACATCAATTGCAAGCTTTTCATTGGACGTTTTTGAGGTGACTTCTTTTTCCACTTGTTCTTTCGTTTGGTAAGTAATAATTTCGAAAAGTGTTTGTTCCTTAAATCTCTGCTTGGATTTTTCGATGCATTTGTTGTGAATGGTATCCAGTAGGTGACACAAATGCTGTGATTTCGATAAAGGAGATAATGACGTCACAAGTCTAAAGATAAAGGAGAACAAGTTGTCATGCATAAATTAAACGATAGCCTCTTCTATGTATATTGACGAAGGATTCTGACCTAAGAAAAGCATAAATGTTGAAGAAAAGCATAAATGTTGAAGAAAAGCATAAATGTTGAAGATTCCCACAAAAATATCTTCTGGCTCATTTCGTTCTGAAAACCCCCATTGCTGGGCGAACTTGTGTAACACTAAGCCGAACAAGATTTGATTTAACAAATCGAATTCCATCACATTGTTTAGGGTCTGTTGTCAGCTGATTGCAGGCCAAAAGTCAAAAACAGACAACCGGACAGCCAACCGGAAAGACGGACGAACGTGTCTCAAGGTAGGTAATTGTTCGTAATGTAATTAATAAAATTTAAATAAAAACTGTTTTTACTACAGACACAGGCATTTCAAGCCAGGTTTTTATCTAAACCGCGAGTTTAGTTACCTTTCAATGACGTCCATTAATAAGGGAGTGACAATAAGAGAAACTTCTTGATGAAATTTCATAGTTATAGCTGATTGCTTATCATCGTGTTGATGTTGGCTCACTTCATTCCTAAAGGAAAGAAAATTAGCCTGCTTTACTGTCGGTTGGCTGGTTTAAAAATCTCAATGGAATCATAATGGCAGGCGTCCACTCATCACCGCGCCACTCGCCTTTTTAATAAAATGACGTAATTCTAAACCACAATTGGCTTAGAAATAAATGAAGCCTATCGATTGGTTAAGTTATATGAAGTTACAAGTCCCAAGTCAGTAGACCCTTTTTAAGTGCGGAGATTTTTTCCAATGACCTTTAGGAATTTAGGAATTTCAACCATATAAAAGCGAGTGCTGCGCAGTGAGCGGAGACCAGTCTTAAAGCTACTAAATCCAATGAATTATATTATGATGACAAAACCGAAATAAAGTTTACTTGTTAAGAATATGAGATTCACGTTCGTCGTTCATTTGATTGTTGTTGGTTTTCTTGGTGGTGGAGTCACCATCTGTTGTCTTTTGTATGCTGAATGGTAACTTCCCTTGAAGACTTGGGTTGAAATTCGGTAAGCTAGGTGATGAGCTTCGATGACCGGGAGGGATAATAACCTGCCCAAGAATGTAAAATAGAAGTTGAACATGTGTAATCAGAAGAAACGGCAAATAACTTCAGTTTGGCTGTTTGCCGTCTGTAATATCTGCTTTCCAATTTATTTACACGAAAACAATTCATCTATACCTTAAGATTTTTTAACAAGCTGAATTTCTTTTTCAATCCATGTGGTATACTCTGTCTCCAATTTATGCATTTGACAGGCTGCATGTGACTGGTGTAAGTAGACAACAATCCTGGTTGAACCAAAGGAACAATGTAAATCTGATCAAGCATTGGAGCATCAACAAAATCTCGACCATCATCCTCACCTTCCAACAGATCCCCAGATGAACTGACTGCCGAAACATAAGACTCGGTCGATCCATCCGATTTCAATGATGTTCGGGATGCTGTTTTACCGCTCCTTCTAAAATGTTCAACGAAATTTATAGCCTTCTTTATGGTTATTTGAGAGCTTTATATCGTAAAAACCATTGAAATTACAAAAAACATTAATACTTCACCAGGGTGTTCCTATGCTGGGATTTCAGTGGGGTCTTTTCTAGTCATATTAATTGTTTACAAAATGAGAAAGTTTCAGAATTATTGTATTTTATTTTCCACAAATTATGATCAACGACTCCACTACCTCATGGACCCTGCTTTGAGATACAAAGTGTGTAGTACTAAAATGAAATTTTTAGACGTTGCTCACCATGGTCAAGGAACGGGCAAAATGTTTGGTATTTTTAAGGGATTTCCAATTTTCTCTCAACTTGGGATAATAATTATTGGTAAAGTAAAAAGAAGGGCTTAGAACAAACCTTGATTTCATTTCGAGGTCTTGTTCAGAATTGCAAGAATAGAAAGTGCTTTCACTTCCGGCGGAATTCATCTCATGCATTGGCATAGAATCTGTATCCATCATCGAACGAGATCTTCCAAAACCTAACTTGGAGTCTGTATCTCGCACTGTAGAATCTCTTCGTATTTGTCCAATGTAACTCAATGATCTGCCACTCTGATCAACTGAATCTATAAATTAAAAAAATAACAAATAAATTTGGAGCCAACATATCATGGCGATCAAACACAAAGCGATAATGAAAATTGAAGTATCGAACACGATAAAAAGTAACTTTTTACAGAAGAATCCAATTTTCTTAACAGTCAATTATCAACGAAGATTTACCAACCTTTTCCAGAGCCGTAGAGTTTACTACTGAAACTTGTTCCACGACTTTGTTGAATAGTGTTAGCTGAAAGTTTTCCAGCACTCCCTACCACACTGGCACTGGTTGATAAATAACCACTACGGCGGAGTAAATGTTCTTTGACGTTGCTTCCCATTTCAGAGTGCCCTCCTCCCCATAGGCTTTCACTGCCATACCGATTGTAAGCACCGCTTGATGCGTCTAAACTCTGATTAGTGAAAAAGCGTACACCGTTTGCATTTTTTCCGAAGAAATTACATCCACCCACACATCCACAGATTTTGCGTTTCCTTCGATCAACTGCTAATTTTCCATGCAGTTCTTCTATATTCCAATTGAACCACAAGCGTTTGGTGCGGCGATCGTGATACGTTAAAAATCTGATTTGTTGAGCGTATGTGGTTTTGTCAGTCGAGCTTTCTTGAATGTCTACCGTGATTGGACCTAGACCGATCACGCCGACCTCCACCCAATTATTCGAATGGCTAGGTGCGTAAGAAGGTTTCACCGTCTCCACATAATTCATGTTTAACTGTTGGATGAATTGCCGCAGAAAGATTTCGTTGATAAACAAACTGCCACCATCATTGATTTTGTCGCTTTTTGAATTACAAGATGCAAAGCGTACTGGTGATGCCTGAAATTTGAAAAAGAAACAGTTTCAAGGTTAAACACTACAATATCACTTTTTTCTGCTAAGTTGCAATGTGAGTCTGTGTTGTTAATCTGTGCTGTGAAATGCAACAGTGAAGTAAGGATGGAATATTGTTGAGTGTAATTTGTACGTATGAATGACACGTACCTGTATATTACAAGCACATTCTGTTTCGACCAGGAAGAAATTAATCGACTCCAAAGAAACTCGAACCATTTTATACTTCAGACTTTCTTCTTCTGGACAAAGTTGATCCTCTTTCGAGAATTGACAATCTTCTTGGTGAAGCATGTGGTGACATTTGGTGACAGGGTCTGGATTCAAAATATCGTTTTCTTCATCAGTTATATGCAGCAAGAAAGTGTCTGCCCATAGTGCCAACATTTGAAGCTTAAGTAAAAGGTAATATCAATGCTTTTACCGATATGTGAAATGATAAAGATTCCGGCAAGACACCCTCAACCGACAATAAAAAAACGACATGTCACTATTGACACAATAATCGAAACTTTGGTCCTAAAAGGTCATTGAAAACATAAAGAATTAATATTGAATTTGAGATACCTGAGAAGGAGTCATTTTGCCTTTCAAATGACCCAGTTGAACTTCCACTAACCACGCATATTCGATGCTGTCTTGTCCCAGAGGTAGATCTTTGTCTGAAAACATGGCGTGTCCACGAAATTGCAACCCAGTCAGTGTAAGGAATCCTCTTGTTAGATGGGAACCATCACTTGGTCTCTGATAAAAATTTATAAACAAAAAATTGAGACCAATTTAGAGGTGGCACCTAAGTTTTCCAACTTCCAAGTTTGAAGTAATTCATTAAAAAAGCTTTATTTAAAGACAGTTTAGCTAGAAGACCAGAAAGTCGAGGATTAAATATAATAACTAGCCAATTACAATTAAAATGAAATGTTCAAACCTTCAATGGATCATGCACAATAACAGTGACAGGTGAAACAATTAATTGAAGTCTTGTTTCCTGGTATGTTTTATGCATTTCGAATGTCAATCGATCAGCATAAGCTTGGGGAGATGAGACGTCAGGGTTGGTGTGCTACAAAAAAGAAAAACAAATCTTTGATCAGTCATAAAGATAAAAGCATTAGAATGAAGGTCTTATCAAGCCACACAACATAAACATTTAGTATCTCATTAAAAGTTTTTGTGAAAAGTGTTTTAAAGGCTTACCATGGTCAACTCAGCTTGGAGGTCCAACAGAACAATTGTAAGATTGACTTCTAATGGTCGATAATTTCTCATATTTTTAGTTGTTGTTTCTAGTGCTGGTGTTGGTACTTCTTTGTTATTTGAAAAGCTTGAAGTTGTCGTTGAAAGAATGATTTCTCTGTTTGTATTGAACTCGTTCATCTCTTGGAATAAACCAAAATAATTTCCCTGCAACAAAAGAATTAATTGAATCAAGAATACATTATATTGATCTTTAATACTATAAAAGGTACAAGTCCATTATTTGTTAAAAGCCAGGCCATTTTTTATGCCTTTAAAGGGTCCGATTATCGGACGCTGCCCCTCTCGAAATTTTCTAGATATGTTAAAATTTGTAGCAAAAACAGTCTTTTTGTACAAAACTACCCCAAAAAGTGCCCTTTTTAGTTTCCATCGGACGCTGTCCTGCCTTTTTAAAATTTGGCCTGAGAGGAAACTTACAAGTCTTGAAATTCTTCTAATGATTTATCTGGGGTGAATACATTTAATAATCCTATAATCTAAATAAGAAGAAAAATATAAGGAATGAAATAACCAATAAACATGAGTCATTGATTTAGATTCACTTGAATATATAGATATTATTCATAGCTCTTTATCACACACTGGAATTGTCTAGTTTTTTTTTGGTCTTGAATCAATGGATCTGAAGCTCTGTGACCTATCATACCCATCCTACCAGGTAATTTTTATTGCCTTTTACGGGTTCGATTATTGAATGCTGCCCCTCACAAAATCTTCCAGATATGTTTAAAATCTGTACCAAAAACAGTCTTTTTGTAACACATCCAAAAAATTGCCCTTTTAGTTTCTATCGCTCTGAATTTGTGAAGCACTGTGACCTATTTCATCCTGTTTTGTACCCAAAAAATATGAAAGTCAAAAAAGACAAATAAAGTAATGGGCATAATGAAAAACAAAAAATACACTTACATTTTTATGGTTTGTTATTTTCATTAATTTTAATTCCCTGAACGCTCTCTTTGCATGTGTTACATTTTGGAATGGCCTGGACAATTTTTTGATGGCGACCTTCTCTTTAGTGACACTATCATAAGCAGCACTAAAATAAAAATAAAAGAAATCAATAACGTATACATAATTTGGGAGAGGTTGTCAGTACTCATTTTAAAAATTGAGGGTACATGTCCTCAGAAAATCATTTTCAAAATGATGCCCTAGTAATGCAGTGCAAAATTAGTACCCTTACAATATATTTCAAATTTTGACACCCTTCTAGGTAACCAAAAAGTGATTATCTTCAAAGATTTAGACCATCACAGCCCATTTATTACTTATACTAACTCTTGCTTAATAAGGCGACACCAATTTAATTTCTGGTTCTACAGACCCAACTGTACCTGTTTTTGGGGTACCTACTAATGTGTGTTATTTAAGGGGTACCTAGATTTCAAGGGGTCGAACTAAATTCTTAGGGGGGGGGGGAGGACCTAAAACCTTAAAAGGTGCCATGCCCCCTCTCTTGTATACAATGCCTCAAAATTGCCAAGTCCTCAAAACAATTTGGCGCCGTGGTATAGTTGTCATCAAACTTGATCCCTATGCGGGAGACCAAGGTACGATTCCCACTTGCGGCGGTTCACTTGGCAAGTGAACGAACCTTCGCCTGGGTCCACCCATGCCATGTGAGGGGAATTGGGTAGTTAGTCCAAGGTTGCTGACGGGACGCTTAATAGCGTTAACACAGTTGCGAGAATGGGCTATATAGCCTTCTGTAACTTAACCAAATAGATAGAGAGAGAAGACAGTTTTTTCAGCGCTACGATACTATGTATGGGTGATATAGCGTCCTCAGTGGTGCTCTAATGATATTATTTATTCATCAAGAATTTTGAAGTAAGCGAGCTGAATAAATGTATATTAAAATACATTATTTCAGTCAAAACTAAAGCATCATATTTTACCAAGTGATTGAACTTTGCTTGGTTATCTAAGCTAATTTGAACCATGAGAATATTTCAAAAAAGTTGCTGATCAGTACATTTTCTTGAGTGAAGCCCTTGAGATTAAACTTGGAAAGAAAAACTGACCTCGTAAATGGTAGCCAAATCTGTGTACATGTAACCAGGGAAACCACGACGTCCAGGTACTTCTTCACGGGCAGCTGATACCTATAACAAGAACAGAGGAGACATTCCAGTGTTGGTTCTTTACCTGATATGGTTATGACTAGAAAATATACAGGGTAACCATACATTAAACATATTCGTTGGAACATTCTTGGATAATTAGTAAAAATCGTTTGCCTAGTCTTCTGTTAATAACTTTGAAAAATGGCTATAAATCTCGAACTTTTTCCAACCAATCTAAGGGTCCAAAAACAGTAGCAATCCGACTTTCCAGCTTAAAGAATTTTTCAAACCGATTAACCAAAATCAATGACGTGGGTTGCGTTAGTTTAGTTCAAATTTTGGGTTACCGCCTGTTTGTAAATTCTATGAGTTGAAACGAGTGCATGGTAAGATCCACCATATACTTTCTTAGAATTTTTGCTCGACCTCTTTTTACCAAACCCTGTCCGACAGTTTAACCTCAAACTTTTCAATCCCCTCTTTCAGCCTGACTTCTTTTAAAAGAGGGGTACCCGTTAAATAGCTTGAACACTGTGAAAAGAATAGTTTAGAACTTCAATATTATTATATAACAATATGATTACATAAGAAACCTCTTAGTTAAAATAGAAAAAAGGCCTTATTAATTAAAACGAATAAGCAAAAAAGTCCTGCGGACTATTTTTGATAGATTTAGTCACGTAAAATGTTGATAACATAAAGCGATCTCGTAATATATGACTACTTTAAATATATTCAATATACTGCCACTTTAAATATTCTTTCCTTAAAAAGAGAATTCAATTTCAAAGCAACCCATCATTGGGTTTAGGGATGTTCTAGGACGACCAAAACCAATAGAAACGAATACAAACATTTCTAGTAACTATTATCATTTCATTGTTTTATCATTTACGAATCTGTGAGTCCACTTTGGCTTGTGCTCTCGAAAACATTTCGCTTCGAAATGAGCTTGGCGTATTTTTTTCTTTCCGACACAAAATGACAAACACCCTGGACCCGTAGAAAATGAGTAAAGATAGGGTCTGTGCAATCGAAATCAGGACAAGATGAACCGTTTGTCGGACATCACGATCCCTTTGTAAATAGAACAAGGGGAACGTGACTACGTAGGCGAACGTGACGGACAACGTGGAATACGTTATGGACATTGTGATGTTAAAAGTATCCGGAAGACTACGGCCTTTGAAAGCTTGTAAAGCAGTAAACGTTTGTTGTACGATAAGCAATGCAATTTGAACGTTAGTGTGAAATCCAGATCTGCAAGTCATTTCGATCTTGTAGAGGACATGATCGTAGGATATCGAAAGTCCTGGTCGCCTTATGGTAATCGTCCATAACAGTATACAACTATCGATTAAGATAATGATCGAGATCAGTGAGAATCGATAAAGTAGGGATTTACGACGTCCCGAGTTCGATACTAAAGTCTTTGAATTGAATGCAGATAACAGCTTTTGAAGCTTAGCGAAAATGATGGTTGATGGACAGATACACAGCAGAAGAATGATTGTGGGTCTTGAAACACATTTAAGATCAGTTGGTTCACCAAGGAAGACAAAGGGGAGGGCGCTAAACAGGAGTAAATTAGAGGTTAAATGGACCATTGTGCTTCGAAAATCAGCCGCTTTCACTATTGGTGTGTCTTTAAATAGGAAAAAAATGATAATAACGGAGAGAGTGGATAAAAATCCAACGGTGCACAGGGCCAATGATATTAAGCTTATAGGGCGCTTGAATGATATGTATGATTTTTGGTAAGGGTTGAAACAATAGCTTCGATCTGCGGACGAAATAGTCATTGGCGGGCATTTCAGGCAGCTGCTGTTTCCCGCTATTTCTTTTGACTTAAAGTAGCCTGTATAGCAAGTTCTACATCCCCAACCTAATGAGGCCGTCCAGTTAGGCTTTTGAAATGTGGTATCGCCGAAATATAATTCCTGCCCTTCGCCGCATTGAATTGATGGAGGATCATGTTGAATATGATTAAGTTCATAACTTTCCCAGATTTTGGAGTTGAAATTCAAATCGGAAGAACCATGAAAGACGACTTTCATTTTTCGCTTGCCGACATCAAATATGTTGAACTTTTCTCGATTCGATTTTTTGAAGCTCCCAAAAGACATGTACCGGAATAACTGAAACTCGACACGTACCGTGATGATATCGAAAATACGCAGTATTTGTGCGAAATAGGAGCTATAGCAATAGTGCGCCACAACCGAGTCGTGTAAAAAATCATGTAAAACAGACGGGACAGAATTCTCGACAAACCTTTCACCAAACGTTTCGTAACTGTAGAGATTGTAGTAAACGAAATCGTTAAAGTCTTTATACTCTGAATACTTGTCAAAATCGAAGGAGACCCATGTCCTTACAAACTTGGGACGAAAGCCGTAACGCAAGAACAACTGGTTTTGCTTTGCAGGGTCCCCAATCACAATGATGAATTTGAGTTCTGGTTCTGAATCGATGCTGGCTATAACATGATCAATGTCTGACGAGTTTGAAGTGTCCAGTCGATACATGACATGAGACATTTGATTACGTCGATAGCCCTTCATGACGTACCGATAATATAGCGTCTCAAACTCAAGCTGGTAAATCTGGGAGGAGTTCGACAAGTAGATGATTCCAAGGTAGAACAGCAGATATTTTCGATTGGCGAGCATTTGGTATAGAATGCGGGCATTAGCGTCTATAACATCGTGATTGGCAGCCAGATTTTTGTTCTCTAATGACGACATGACGTTGAAGTCTTGGTTGAGGAGAGAAACAACATATTCTTCCTCGTAGAATAAGTATTGAAAAAATTTTGAAGCTTCCATTGACGCATACACCATAATATGTATTACTCTTGAGACGTGCTCCCAATCTCTTAGCAGCATTTTGTTCCATCGGGGATTGCTTTGATATTTCTGAGACACATAAAAACTACGGTTTAACTTCAAGTCAGAAGCTAAGCCAATCGCCTCTTCATAGGTACAGAAAACGTAACTACGCAACTCAATGTCTTCTGGACTAATCAGATTGTTAAGCTGAAAGTCTCCTTTCTTTAAAGCTTGCTCCCAGAAATGCTGTTTGCTTTGATTCGCTCCATCGATCGCTTTTTTACAGGTTGCAGATTCGATATCAATATGCGAAGGTTCCTTTCCAGGGCAAATTTGAAAGAGAGCGATGGAAAGCAAAGGTTCATCACCGGGTCTCAAAGGAACTTTTGCCATTGCAAAACAATTTGGAAACAAAAAAAATAGCACAATCATTTTTTCCCCGAAGAAACAACCATACGCAGACAAGAACTAAGAACATTCCAAAATCAAAATAATCGAAAAGTGTAGTCCTTCTTAACTCTGTCTCCGAGAGCGAAACCAAGAATACTATTTATTAATGTTTATCTTAGACACCCGTGATGAAATGTTTCAAGAAATAATTGGAAAGGAAAATAATTAATAATTAGATATCAAAATAGAAGGCCGAGATAAGGCCCTTCAAAAAAACATGCCATGCACTCTTATCATTTTTCTTATCAGAAGACATTCTCGCCCTGATTTAATAATAATTAATAATAATTAATAATTAATTACCGCGGTTTTATATAATGCAAAATATTTGGAAACCCCAATTATTTTCAAAGATAGATAATTCAAAAAATCGGACCAGCTGCAAAACAAATAAAATTATTTAATCAGTTTTGAAAATATTGAAAATAGAGTTTCGGTTTACCTCACGAAGAGCTTCAGCGTAAGAGCTCATGTCAGTCAAGATGACCAAAACGTGTTTTTCACATTGGTACGCCAAGTATTCGGCAGCAGTCAAAGCCAAACGTGGTGTAATGATACGTTCAATACTAGAATAATAAACGAAAATTGCACACCCACTTTTGAGGATACTGATTTCCTGTCAGTGGTGTCAGCTTATTTACTTCAAAATCCAAAGGTTGATATCCTCAACAGTGGATGTACATTTTTTCTGGAAAAGCCCAGGTTTGCATGAATGTAAGTGAGAGTTTTGAAGCCCAGTAATAGTGGGAAATATCTATTATAACCCAGCGTCTTTATCCCCAATGCCTAACCCCCCCCCCCAACTCTGAACTTGTCCCTACCTTGGCTCTTGCGAAAGGTCTTTTCCTCTTGCCTTTTCCCAGATCTGAACCCATCCCTGAAACCAGGGAACCAGGGAACCAGGGATAGAACACTGTGTATCCTGTATCAAGTTCGAAATAGTTCCAGAAAGAAGAAATGAAAAGGCAAAGAAACGAAGGAAAGACAAAGAAAAAGAAATACTTACGTTGGATCATTGGCCAAATTCAAGAAAAGACAGACGTTCTCCATGGAACCATTCTCTTTGAAATCTTGCTCAAAGAAACGAGCAGTCTCCCGATTGACCTGTAAGATGGTGGTGGAAGTAGTATAAATTTAGTTGATTAAAAACGACCCTCCTAACCTTTAAATCTGATTTAATTTCTGTTTGGGCGATTCCATCCAAATCTTTACATGCTGTCCTTTCCGCAAGAATGAGATGACCCACTTTACAGGTTTAGGATAAGATCTTTTTTTTGTTTTGAAGAAATACATAATTGAAATTAGACATTTTCTACATTAGAAAATCCAACCCTTGTACCGGGTACAAGTGAGATTTCATACTTTTTAGCACATTAACCATATCTTTAAAAGTAAACTTGATATACGAATAAAACTTTCAGGGAAGGTCGGTAAGAGGCTATAGATCATATGTGGAAAGTTTGAAGTATTAAAAACGAGTAGAACAAGTTACGTCAAAATTTCAATTTTAGGCACGTTTTTTTTTTGACATTTAATTTTCCGCAACAAAAACTAATTTATCTCTACAATGTTGGTTAGTTCATTTACAATTTTGCAGCAGATTCATCTCACTCTTATCTCCTTACAAGATGAAAAACAAGTATTCTTACAAACTTGCAAACTTGGTCAATTCTAAATCAAAAACCACCTATTGTTGCGGAAAGGACAACATGTACAGATTTGGGTAGGATTGTCCGTTTAGTTTTGTTGAATCTTGTTCATTGGGTCCATACGAACGTAAAACCGTCGAGTGCCACTTAACACAACTTGAGCAATTTTCGTAATTGAGGCAAATTCAAAATGGCGAATTCTAAAAAAATATCGAATTTCGATCACTCAAAATAGACCTATATTATATACCATTGGAAAGGTAATTTAATACTGAACAACCTTTTTGCTTAATAAGTGAAGGTCTGAAATTGACGTCACTGAGAATTATTAGCCTTCGAAGTTGTGTCATAGATGACGTCACAATTTAGGAAAATTTGTTTCACTCAAAACAAATGAATGTTAGCTTGATTGCACCATGTACATCCCCTTCTCAATATTTTCCTTGTGTTTAAAATTATTTCAAAAGTTTACTTTTCGGTCGGCTTTGGCAGTTTTGATTGAAATCTTTCGGATTCATTGATAAGAGTTTAGAACTGTCCACTTTGCCGAAAGCTAAATTTCTTTGAGTTCTCTGGCGTCGTCTTTGGATTTGGAATTTCTGTTAAGGTCACCGAAGAAGTGAAGATCTGGGATGTAACTTGGAAGTCTAATTTTTCTCAGTGACGTCAATTTCAGACCTTCACTTAATCAAAAAGGTTGTTCAGTATAAAATTACCTTTCCAATGGTATATGATATAAGCCTATTTTGAAAGATCGAAACTTGATTATTTTTTGGAACCGGCCATTTTGAATTTGCCTCAATTACGAAAAATGCTCAAAGTGTGTGAAGTGGCACTCGACGGTTTTTCGTTCCTATGGACCCAATGAACAGGATTCGACAAAAAAATTCCATGTATACGTAAATTTTGGGTCAAACACTATAATTCCCCTGGACTATTTTAGCTGTGTGCCTTTTTAAATGTCATGTTCTACAATACTCCTTATTGGTCAGCCCCGATGACCCTTCAAATCTCTTTCGTTTTTTTTCGGGTGGATTTTCAGTGTTCGACTTTTTATTCCGATTTTTCCGATTTGACTTTGAGCTTCTTGTGTCGGAATATTCGGAAAATCGGGATCTAGCTTAGCAAAACACTTGAAAAACGTTTTTAATTCAAGATGGAGGTGGTGAAATGGTTGTTTTGAGAGTTTAGAGGTAAGGAATTAAGATTTCTTCAAGCATTTTGGCAGTTTTAGTGCAGAATCTTTTTATCTT
>JAUJPO010037672.1:0-18756 GCA_032270745.1 Tiaropsis multicirrata | reverse complement strand
GACCTGGTGTCAGCAAGGTTGTTATTGTCTTAACGGACGGCTCACAAACACCAGACGCGGGTGCTGAAGATCCTGGAGATGTTGCTGAGGAACTTCGTTCAATGGGTTACAAAGTATTGGCTGTTGGAATTGGAAGTGGTGTAAAGACTGAAGAACTGCAGGCAATAGCAGGAACTTTGGATAATGTTTACGTAGCATCTTCTTTTAATGAATTAATTCAACCCAAATTTTTACAAAGAGTAACAGATGCATCTTGCGAAATAGGTATGAACTCTGTTTTGTAAAGTGATTTTTTGTTTTAGCCAGAATTTCTTTGTGTTTTATTGTCATATGCACAGACAGAATGTCGTTTAAAAAATTAATTTAAACATGAAAGTCTCATTTCGTTGTGATATATTTGAAGTGTAATATATACCTCTATTTTATAATAGTAAGGGTCAATCTTGATCAACCAATATTGATCTTATGCTTTTATTTCCAATGTACGTAGTATAAATACAACCTTACCAGCACAGACTCAAATGGCCCAAACTCATTGATTCGTTTACTTTTCTTCCAGCGAAACAAACCACAACGACATCCACAACGACAACAACAAGTAGGTTGACACATCTGAAAAGTCTCAACATTTCTCGTCGTATACCAATTTGATGATTGTTTTTCATAGACTTGAATTTTTGAGATTATACTTTTTGTTTAAATACTCATGTTTATTACCTGAGCAAGAGGGCCGAAGTCTGTAAATTGCAAATCCTGGAATCTGATTGGTAAAAAACTGCAAAAACTTCACACATTTCATGTAGTCAAAAAGTTGCGACATACAGTTCACATACCTAAAGGCTTAAATTGGACAAAATTCCTTGCAAGCTTCGGGCATTACTTTGACATCGGTCGTTATTATCCCGTAATGTCCTCCTAAACAGTTATTATAGGGTTAATAATGCTGTAGATTGGTAGTCAACATACTTTATGCTTGTCAAAAAATCTCTCTTTTTCTTTATTTATACTTTGGGTTTGCATAGCACATTTTTTATTCCTTTATCTAACCAAAAATTTAGGGAAGGATTGCCTTTTATAAAAGATCAATCCGACTACATATTCTTTTTCAAATTTATAGCAACGACAACTCCCACAACGATAACAACAACGACCACTCCAACAACTACAACGACCACCCCCACAACTACAACGACCACCCCAACAACTACAACAACCACCACCACATCTACAACGACAACCCCCACAACAACAACTACAACGACCACCCCGACAACTACAACGACAACTCCCACAACGACAACAACGACAACAACAACGACCACCCCAACAACTACAACAACCACCCCCACAACTACAACGACATCTCCCACAACAACAACTACAACGACCACCCCGACAACTACAACTACAACGACCACTCCTATTACCACAACGACAACCCCTACAACTACAACAACCACCCCAACAACTACAACGCCAACGACCACCCCGACAACTACAACGACAGCGACCACTCCGACAACTACAACGACAACGACCACCCCGACAACTACAACGACAAGTAATTTTAAAATAAAAAATATAATTTTCATGTTTGACTTAAATTCCTTCATTCTTCAGAATAGTTTTTTGAACCAGGAAAACAATTTAAATTGATACTGCATAAAAACAATGTGTATTTTCATATTATTTTTACCTAAAAGCAGAAGGGTTATCTTAAATCTTGATGTATAATACATCGTCATAGGTCAATTGATTCAAAAGATATGAATTAAAACCTTTGACGTTTTTTAACAAAAACGAAGGTATCAAGGTAATATGATGGGAATATTGACGTATTTTTCTTTTAGCTCTGAAACCAGAGACCACACCTTGCTTAACCACACCTGCTCCAGTCTGTCCAGGTATATCTCTTGATATCATTTGGAATTTGACTTTCATTGATAAGCAAAGTCCTCTTTTTCAGAATAGGTATCTTGTCCCTTTGTGCTAAGGCTACACTAGACACTTTTTCGCGCGCTTGCAATGCAACATTTGCTACATTGCAAGCGCACGAAAATATGTCGAGTGTAGTATGTTGAATTTTTCTGCAATCTTTCCTGAAATCTGAAATGCAACAAAACTTCAAAAGAATGTTTCAAAGGCTCTGCAACAAAATAGATCATATCTATTTTCTTGCAGGTCTTCTGAGACAAAATTCAATGGATTTTCTTCTTTCTGTTTACTTTTCTGCTTCCGCTCCAAGTGAATTTTTTCTAAAGAATCTCTCTTGATGTATGTATTGAAAACCTTTTTATTAAATCTTTTTTACACATGGCTAGACCACCAATTTTTTTCAGGCGCTTGCAGCGCAGCAAATGTTGCGTTGCGAGCGCCTGAAAAGTGTCTAGTGTAGCCTAAGCTATTTGAAAATTGCTAAACAGATATCTTTTAATATAAGAAAGCCACAATTAGTCTCGATTATCACTTTTTCTTTGATGATCATCGAGTTTTTTAAATTTCGATTAAAGGTATTAACAAGTGCAGTGCATGCTGTCAACCCCAACAAACTTACGTCAATATCTTCCAAGCTGGTTCGGTAAGCTATTTACCATTATGTCCATGGCCTTTTATGACTCAACCAGCTCTTCGTTTTCATGAAGTCTTTTAATTGATCTAAAAACCTAGGTTAAATCTAAAATATGGTTTCTTCCTGATTGAAGTCGAGCACAACCACCCCTGTTGAGTTCCTTAAAAAAAGAAATACCCTCCTAACTTTTCATACCCAAATACTTCGGGCCGCATTCGGATGTCAGGCATTACATTTTTGTTCTGAGGATTTGACCTGTTTCATTTACATGTATATTACCTATATATTTACAAATATTTATTTGTCATCTTTTTTAGGGACCAAATTACTTGATGCAGGGAATGAGGTTGTCACAAAGCACTAATACAAATCCAGGTTTTTTGAACGGTGTTATCTTCCCTAAGATGAGTCCTTCGTTGAATTTGACCAACAACAACGATGGTGAAAACAATGCCATGAGCAATGCTGAAGTTGTGAATCTGATTGAGGTTAGTTCTGTTTCATTTTTGGGCTCTGGGGGTGAGTTTTTGTGCCAAATCGAGGCTCAAACCTTAGGGCAGCCTAGAGAGCCGAAAATTGTCAGATTTGGCTGAAATTCGGTAATATTATTTTAAAAGACTTCAATGGGCTTTTCCAGAAAAAATCCATATTCCCTTCACTGTTGAGGATGTCGATCTTTCTTAACACCAACCCCCTTCTATCTATGTCCTCAACAGGTGGGATACGGACTTTTTCTGGAAAAGCCTAATTGGGCCTCCGGATAATCGGAAAAAAACTGAAGTTGAGCCCAGTGTCGTCAATGCTTTGCTCTTTTTTCAGCAACGTTTGAATGATCAATCACAGTTGTTACAAGCAATTAAAAAGGCTTTAGCTGTTGCAAATAACGCCAACAAAAGAAAGCGAAGATCTCTCAATAAAGGTATATTTACCTCTCTTCTGGTACTAGAATTAGAGGATTCCGGGTCCTCGTTTAAACCGTTTTGTGTGGTCCCTGATCATTTCTGGAAAGTTTCTTGTTTTTATGTTTCTTTTTTGTTAATTAAGTTGTGTAGTTAAAAAAGTTTCTTTATTATATTATTGTTTGTATGATCCTTGGTGAAATCTTTCCTTAAGATGGAGTAAACCTTTTAAAAGTATGAAAAACTAATTCCTAAGATCGTCACATTTGCCATATGTTCTTCACAATGTTCATCTTTCTTTTCTTGTCTTTGAAGATCCTTTCGAGAAAATCCTACCAATCGTTGAAGCATCTGGTTGTCAAATGTTTATTGAACAATTAAAGCGAAATGAGCTTTGGAAACGTGTTGTTACTTCAATGACCACTCACCATAAACCGTTGACTCTGTTTTGTCCACAAGACCAAGCAATTGAAAAATTCTTCACTGAGAACTTGGAGATGGCGCCCGATGGTATTAAGGCCATGTTATTGCACCATTTGACCAAGAAATTTGGTAGCAATGGAATGATGTTCAAATCCTTGATGGATGGAACTAAAATGATCATGCAAGCTGCTCTACCGAAGCCTTCTAATGGAGAGGTAAAAGTCTGAAGATTCTTTGTTGTGTTTAAAAATGCATTTCATTATATGTCCCATGTGTGTGAAAGGAATTTAATACCATATCAAAGTTATTATTCCTTGTAACATTTTTCTAACATAATTATTCTGCATATTGAAGAGTTATTTGACTTTGTTATCAAATTCTTTCTTCGTTAAACAGACTGTTTTCAAGATCGAGGATGCCAACATCAAAATCTGTTTGACACAGGGAGTCATCAACATATGTGTTATCGACAAAGTTCTGCAACCGACCACTTTCACTGTCATGCAGATCCTGGGAAGTGGCAAGAATCTTTCCATCATGAACGAGTTGATGCAGAAAAGTCCTCTTAAAAAGCTTTTACAACGAAACCAATTTATCAATCGTGTGTGTTTCACTGACAAGATCTGTTTACCAATTGTCGGCAAGCTGAGAAAGCATTTCAACGATTTGTTGAAAGCTAAACAGTACACTATTCAACTTGTTGAGGATGATTTCTTCAACAAAATGAATCCATTGCAATTATTAGCGTTGAGAAGCGACAAGGCAACAAGAGATCAGTTCCTTTTGCAACATGTTTTCCTTGGCATCCTGCAACACAACGAACAAGACAACAATTCACGATTGATCGCTACTTCGGCACAACAACGACAACCCGTTTCGGAATGGTTATGGAGTAATGGTAAACCGATTGTATCCCGATCGGATAATTCGGTTTTCGTGGTTGATCGACAAATTCGAGTCAAAGAAGGATTGGTTCAAGTTTTGAGAAGATTGGAGTAACGCTATTTGTTGAAGATTCATCGTACATCTTTCAGAGTAAAAGAGGCTTGGAAAGTTTTGTACCGTAGAGACGAGACAGGAAAGGTTTTGACGAAAACCAGAAAATCTCTTTTTACATTAATTGAAAAAAACCTTAAAACTTGAAAAGTGTAAACGCACCATCCCTAAAGATAATGTATTTGATATTTTTTTACACTTTTACGAATTTATTTTATTTTTTACTATAGCTGATTTTGAAATTTATGTAAATGTTTTGTAAAATTTCTATTATCTCCAAATACGCATACAAATACACATATACGTATATACATATATCTACAAAAATAAATTAGTTCGGTAGCCTTGTTAAATTTCTCAAAATCCTTCCATCCAGTTTCAAGTTTCAAGTTTCAAGTCTATACAACAGTACGTTAATTTAAAGGATCTTCTCAAAAATAATAAGCGAATTAATTCGCTCCAATTCGTTCGATTGAGCGATTAAATTCGCTCCAGTTCGCTCCCTTGGAACGATTAAATCCGTTCCACAAAGCGGTTGAATTCATTTGATAAAGCGATCGACTTGTCGCTTCAATTCTCTTCCTGGAGCGAATCAATTCGTTCTATAGAGAGAATTTATTTTTGAGAAGATCCCTAAAATGAGAGCCATATCTCCATATGAAACCTTATAAATCTTCAAACACGATTTAGATGTTGTTAAATTTTTTTTATTTTTTTTGCAGAGTAATAAAAATGAAATATTAATATTGATATATCATCGCAACATTGGTGGTCATCACAACAGCGTCCAAATGATATTGCCCAAAACAAGATTCACGATCCAGAAGCATGAAGCATGACCTGGTCAAATTCAATGAGGTAATTATGAGTGTATTCAAGGTGTTGGGACTACAACAAGGAGGGACTTTTACAAATCGCTCTATAACTTCATGATTTCGGCTTGTCAACTGGATAATTAAGTTTCTCTAGTAGGGTGATAGTATTGAGGCGTCAAAAAACATAAAAATGATAAAATTCCCGTCTCTCTCGCAATGCGGCTTTTGACAGTTTTTTGGGCCATATCCCTGAATTGTGGTAAAGGCCGGAGCAAATGCATCAAATTTGTCATCAAAATCCATCAAAATGATTACTTCTATGAAAAGCTTTTGAGTTGAACCAAAATTTCTCATCTGAAGAATTCATTGCACAGACTATTATCAGTCTTTATTTGCCTTTACACAGTTTTTGCAGAATATTACACTTCCAAACTTTTTTACGCAGAAGATATCAACTACAAAGTAAAACGTCCCTTTTGTAGTCCCCCTAGAAAAAGTGGGTACAGTTTGACGTTAAAAAAATAGTGAAAACAAAACGGAAAATGTTTTATGCGGGAGCTTATAAGATAGATAAAGAATCAATTAGAAGTACTAAAGAATCAATTAGAAATTTTTTTACTACATATGTCAGCGGAGCAGCTCAAAAAACACCGTCCTTTTTGTAGTCCCAACACCTGTATTTTCAAGTTCTTTATTACTTCTTTTCAAAAAATAATATAGCCTCGCCTTATTGGTGTTAGCACGGTTGTTGGATTAAAAAATTTTGGGAGAGAAGAGAGGCGAGACTAAAGCCCAGTCTCCACTCAGCGCGCGCAGCTCTCGCTTTTTATGTTTCTATGTTCTGATTGGTGTCGAAAATAACATTACGTCAGTTTGTTTCGTAATGTTATCTCCGAGACCAATCAGAACAGAGAAACATAAAAGCCAAGGTGCCTCGCTAAGTGGAGATCGGTCTTAAGTCAATCACAAAATGTCGATCATAGCAATCTTTTAAATTTTCTCAAATTAACTTTTTTCACCAAAATAAACATTCGACATCCTTCCCAAAAAACTCCATTAAGATAACATGGTTTTCGACGGATTAGGCCATATTAGACATAAAACAAATAACACATTCCGCGCATACTGTGTGTGTATTTGTGTCAGCGTGACCCAGTGTGTAATGTTTTTTATCTCCATATATATTTTTTTAATGAATCGACAGATCCTACTTCCCAGTTTTCTCAAAGGTAACAAATCTATTAAAAATTGATTCCACGAGGATCTCTCACTTGCCGGGAAATTGATCTCCCACCTGCGCTATCTGTTCGCTGTAACTACACTTAGTTTGCAGTAGACGAGGGGATCGACGTGCTTTAATGTTTACCATTCGGTACCTGAACTCGAATCAATGCAATTGCAGCGAATTGATGCACAGCCAGTGCCAATTCCGAATCAATCCATAACCTTGAGAACTGCTAAGCTATGTTAGGTCGTGGATTCAATTCCCACTCGATTCGTTACCTTTAAGAAAATTGGGAAGTACATTAGTGTAGGATTTGTCATTCATTACCAATAAGTAATATGCACGTACTATTTTACTTTAGATGCTGTTCTTGCATTATAATCAAAGTGTGGCATAGTATAAAAATCACCACCTCGATTAAAATAGAAGGTTTCAAAATTTGGCCAATTTGAGATGTAAGTTACTTAATGTTTTACTTGGCCCGGAAGGGAAGGCCTACTGATGTTATATGGTCCAACGGTGGTGTGCACCTGGGTTTTAAAAAATGGACCCATAGAGGGAGGGGTTTTAAATTTTCGTGTTTTTGCGACCCTATCAGGGATTCACAAAAGCCAAAAAAAGTACCCTGACCAGCGGCACATTCCCGTACCCTTTTTTCCCTTATTAACCACCCCCGGGCTTGGCCTTTAAAAGAACAGGAATTAAAGAGCCTGCAAGTAACGATAGCGACACCACATAACATTCGGTCGTAATAGCGAGAATATTGAATAATTGAGTTTCAACCCAGCAGGCAACGTTATTCAAACATTGCTCCAACGTTCAAGTAACGGGCGTTGAAAAAATGTTGTTTTCGGACGTTAAAACAATGTTCCATGCCTACGGCCAAATCGTTTGAACTCGTTAACTTAATTCGAACTGTAGTAACGGGGATCCAAAAGTTGTTCGATTGTGCGCTCGTTAAAATTAATGGGATTTTTTGTGCTCGATTATTAAAAGTCTGAATTGCAGGCCTACCTTATCGGACAAAACAATGTCGGACTTTTTTTTCGTCGGACTAAATTTTCGTCACCTCCAAAAAATCTATTCACTTTTGTCCGATAAGGTATACGAAATCATTGAACGTATAGAAGCACAAGAAGCACGTTTCGTTAGAGGATGAGATGCAGCAAGGTTTTATTAAACGGATGGGGCCGAAGATTCTTTTTTTCGATTTACACTCAATGGTGTCTGGATTATCAGTGTTTGAATTCAAAAGATGAAAGTGGTCTAACCTGGGCAGTCACTAGTGGAAGTCGTTACAATGTGGTCTAGTGATTAGGAAATTCACTTAGTTATATCTCTATAACTATGGCAACGAGAACAGATAATCATATTTGAAAGACATTTCCTAAATGATAATATAAACTAACAGCTAGACAAGTGATAGACAAGTGATTCTGAAACTTCCGGTTTTAACTTTTCTATTTATCGCCGTGAATTCTTTTTTGTACATATACACCCTCGAACGTGTCCGCATTATATTTAATCCAATATGAGGGAACTTAACATGTACAATAAGTACATAGTGTGCATCTCCCCATCCATTTTTCTGGGGAAAGGGGGTTTGTTGAGTTGTTGTGTTGGGAGTTGGAAATTTTGGGATTTTAGGTTGGGGTAAAGGTTATGCTTGGGGCTTATTCATTTAGGTGGGATTTGGAATCTCTTTGACACATATTCTATTGATTCATCCAGTATTTTACAAAAACGTTTCGCCTGCGGGGCCATTTCTTAACAAAACAGTAAAAGTCACACACTTTTCTTATCAAATGTTATTATTGTCATGCTTCATAATTACTTAGTAATGGGTCAGGTCTTTCTAAAGAAATACTGGTTGGACCTTATGTCAGATATTTCAGTCGGTGGAATTGGAAAGTGCTGGGACTGAACATTTCAGGTGGGACCTGGAACATCCTTGCACACTATGTAAGTAAAAATTTGAATGAGATCTTGCAGGCCAGGAAATATCGAGTAGAACCTTAACCTGTGGTTGTGGCCAGATCTCAATGCTTTATAGGCTCCCAGCTAAGGAGATGTGCATACACTGATGTGCTTTAAATTGAAATTGACAAATATTAGCGAGATTTTACGCATAATGTTCCTTCGAGCGGTCCGTATACTTTATTCGTATTAATTTTCACGAGGCTAAATTTTATGCCCATTTCGCGGAAATATTGTCTCGCAAAATTGCTTGGGATCTTAGATTCGCGAAATTTAATGCACACGAAATTTTTGAAACTACCATTTTAGCAAAAAAAGCTGCCAAAACCATGCAACTTTGTGATCGTGATCAGGAATTATAACCTTAAGCTACCAGCTATGGACATGTACAAAGTGTAACGGGTGCCCCATAGAAAATTATTTTCTTTGTCGTGTAAAGAAGGCTTAAATTGAAATTTGAGATATATTTAAGTAAGAAATATATAACAGGTAATATATACTACAGAAGTAAGTAACATCTTAATTATAATCGATTTCAAGTGAATGACATTATTTTAACGGGCGCAAACAATTTACCATAATCCATCGAAACTAAAGGAGTCAACAGCCTAATTTGCAAAATATCGCGAAAGAGAAACAATATTTACTTTCGCGATCAAGCAAAATAACCATTCGCCACCACCCTAACATTTTTTGATTGGTTGAGGCTCCGAGGAGGAGCTCCCATCACGGCAATCCCATGAAACGATGAAATGTTTTAAAATCTATTTGTGAAAAAAAACCTTATATTTCAAAATCGATTGATCTGCTATCTTTTGACTTTTCTAGCTCTCCGATATTAAATCTGGTGATTTAAGGATCCTAGGTACTCTCTAGTAAACCAGAGTTTATGAAAGCTTTACTTTCCACCATTTTTACAAGTAATATTTTGCTTATGTTATGCTTATACAACTATATAAAATGGGCTTTTCCAGAAAAAATCCATATTCCCACCGTTGAGGATGTCGATCTTTCTTAACACCAATATCCGTGCCGAAAATTTCGGATCCCCCTTGGATATCTTTCTTGGTCCTTAAATTCTTACCCTCATTGATATCCTAAGATATTGAAATTGGAAAAGTCTAATCAGACTAGCTAGTTATGTCTTGTATTTTGGTTTGCTGGTGCCACATTTTTTACTGGAATGACCGCTGGGATAGATTTGACCGCGGGGTATTGTTGATACGCAGCTTTTGGATTTTTGAAGAATATTTTCGCTCATCTAGATGACAGATAGTATGTAAAAAAAGTTGTGTTAGGTGAGAGAAGGTTAGAAGATACAATCAAGGGAGAATACCATAGCTACAGTGGTTACATGATATTTGTCTCAGGCACAACATTCACCATAAGAAACGGCATCCGTTTAATGTTTGATAGCTTTAAGTGGCTTTGACTGTCAACTGTCAACTGTTAGACATCCGTGAGCAAAATGATCACTTTTATACAAAGTAAATGCCTCAGATATCGAGATTTTTTAACCCTTTACTTGCTAATGTCGTATATATCCGACATGGGCTATACATATATATGTCTTTTCTATTTTCAACTTGAAATCTTGATTTTAGGCCTGAGTTGACGGAAATAAAATGTGCATTTAGTTGCAACACAAAAGATTTCGAAATTTTGTCTTTTGACCTTGAAAATCAAAAATGCCCAAATTTGGCAAAAATTTAAATTGAGATTTCGACCGTCTTTTGGTCATACTTTGACATTGAGTGAACGAAAATACAAAAAACTTGGTTCAGTTACACTAGATTCTGACCTCTAGCTAATAGAAGTGAAAAAAGATTGATTTGAAGCCGCACCACTGGGCAGTTCGCCGTCAAGTTAGTCAGGGCAGCACAGCGGTAAAGTTTGTCCTAGCTCATTTTAACAAAAAAGTACCCTAAAATAGGGCTCGGCACGGAAAGGGTTAAAAAGAAGATATATTAAAACTAACAGCCAAAATAGCATAGAAGTTGTATACTTTGAACCATGATTTCTCCTCATTAGGAAAGGTAATTTGGCATGTGATTCAACTTCTAGACGATTTTCTTACAAAAACTACTGGTCAATGTTTGATCTCCTGTCCTGTGTTATTTTGCGTATTTATTTGTTTTTTTAATTTAACACGGGTGTGTTATTGTTTATCCTAACTTTCATATAAGAAAAAAGACCTCGTGGAAATAAAATTTGCTCTCTGCGATGGTGAGCAACCCATGATTTCTTATTACCATGTAGGGAAATTTCAAGCTCTCCGTCTGAGATATGATTTATCAAAACCTAGACATGGTAACAGTCAAGAGCTGACACACCTCTCCGGTGAAGCGTTATTACATCCCAAAAATGCTACTAAAATAGTCTCAAGACCCTCCTCCATACCAGCTTTGACGAGAACAATTAACAGGGTGTCGCTAAATTTGACACACATCCGGTCAAACGTGAGTTTGATCTTTGTCAAAGTGGATGGGACATTAAAAGATCAGGCTATTTGTAATTTCGAGACGCAGCGTTTAGGAGGTGATCACGAAGGACAAAATTGTTGGAAGAATGATGACGAACGCAGTTTGGTTTTTACTATTCCTTGCATTAGGTGAGCTTCAATGTTTGTGTTATTAACTGGTTAATGCGAGTGCAATGCGCTCTTTTGATTGGTTCTCAAGCGGTCAATATAATACGAAGCGAAAATCGGGGAAGAATGTATTCTTGTAATCGGAAACATTAACAGAGAGTCAGCAGTAAATAAATACAATAATATTTTGTCGGTAATCTGTTTTATCGGTTAATACGGAAAATATTGACCCTCCAAACCAGTTATTATTGTATAAATACCATATGAATTTTTGGTATCTTTAGTTTCTGTGATAACAAGATAACTTTCACGGAATTTTGCAAAAATTAAGGTAAAGACTTTTCTTTAAAAGAGTTACCTTACCGGACAGAATTCACTTTGAAAGAATTTAGCGTCAGTTTTTTCCGAATGGTTTGTCTTGAAATGACACCAAAGTGACGGTGGCCAAGTGGTTTGAGTGTTCGCCTCCCGTTTTCAATGTTGTTGGTTCCCCCAGCCAGGTCAGACCAAAGACTTTAAAACTGGTACTCGCTGCTGTCCTGTTTTGCACTCAGCATTAAGGGATTAGAGCGAGGGTAAGTGGATAAATCCAGGGAAAGGAGTGGTGCACTCTCCTACCTTCGGGTAGACAGCTATTCGAAAAGGGAGCCTTCGGGTCGTCCTCGACTGTGGTCGCAAGCTTACTTACTTGGCTTGACATATATTTGACAATCGAAACCAATGATTTGCCGATGAAAAGATAATTCAATATAGCGCTATATTTATCAAAAATAACTTGTGGAATGATTTAAAACAGAAGTGTTTCTTATGAGACTTACAAAAATATCCAAACTGAATCAAATGGCTCCAAAACTATCAAGAAAGAGCCCCCCCTCCTGGGCCAGTGGTTTGCGTGATGACGTGATTTTTTTGGCGTGATTGCGTGCTTGGAAAAAACTTTAGAGTGTGATGCGAGATTACACGAATTTTTGCATTGTATCGCCGAAATTGCGCGAATTGAAATTCGATTTGGTAATTTTTCGTGATCTAGCCTGAAATTTAGAGTGATTTGTGTGGGGTGATTTCACTTCTGGTGTGGGGGGCCTCTAGAATGCTCGGTAGAAGCATGTGTTTTGGGCATTAGATTAAAAAAGGCAAAGGGCTAATTGTGTCTATGGTAAATATGATAAAATTCGATTTTTCTTTTTAAAAGGCTTTCACCAAAAGAGTGTTATTGGTCAAGTCTGTCCTTTCTTGCCAAACGTGCGACCGCGCCATGTATCGTGTTACGAATCTCCGACATGCCGCGAAGATAATGATTGTAATGAGGGCTTGAAGTGCTGTGAAAATGCGTGTGGAATATTGAAATGTCTAACTCCAGACGCAGGTTCTTGAAATGTTGCGCCCTTCTATCCCAGTAGGCACGGAACGTTGGTTTGACATCCAAGGAACGTTCTTTGGGCGTTTTTTGGGCGTTGAAATAACGTGGCGTGTCTGTTGTGATACGTATTGACTTATTAGGCTTGACAGGAGGAGCACTCTCCCCTAACTTCGGGTAGAAGGTTATTCGAAAAGGGAGCCTTCCGGTCGCCCTCGACTGCCGTCGCAAAACTTACTTACTTGGCTTGACATATGGATATTTTTTTCATTTTTGCCGAACACTATACCTTAAGGGAATAAATTTTAGCGGGAATAAATTTTCGCGGCATTTAATTTCGCGGTTTAAGGCTCAAAATTCGCGAGTTTCGCGGAATTTAATTTTACGGTTGAGGGGATTTTTTGTCCACAAATAAAATAAAAATTTAATTGTGAGAATATTCGTGTTTCGCGGAATTTATTCCCTAGGTAATACATCGCTGAATAATACAAACGCTTTATAAAACCTTTTTCGTTACGAACAAGTTGCTTCTCTTCAAAGAATCCATTGATGGTGTGTAACGTGTAACTACAGAACACAATCGTCTCTGTGCTCCAAAAGCCCTGGGAACGAGATTGCTAATTCACCCAAAACTTCAGTCGGAATACAAACACCAGTTTCAGGTCCAAGTGGTCCAAGTGCTTTCCTAATCTTTATTTTTTTCTGTTTGTTTTTTTGACAGGGCCAACGGTAACGTCTGGACAAGATTTATTGGACGGCTGTATTGTCAAACGTGATATAGCATTCATTTATGAAGTGGCTGGCACTCAAAGTCGCGGAAGCAAACAAGTCGCTGCTCTTCAAAAATTCATTGACGGTGTGTAACTATAGGGAAAAATTAACTCTTTTAACTTTTTCTGATGGAACTTTCTGGTCCTTTGTTTATTTAACCATATCTCAGAATTTCAAAGAATTGAAGCAAAAGAAAACCTACAAAGATTTGTTCGAAGGAAGGCTACGATGACGAGAGAAGAATCTCTCGAAACGCAGTGAAACGTTTCATCGAAACCACCATAAACTTCCAAAATGAATGGAAAATTCTTTCGAAAATTCATTTGCGCGTGTTTATAGTACCATTCAGACTAGTTCTTTAAAGACAGACAGACATCTACCTAAATAAGCATAGGCCTAGGCATATATAAAATATAAATACAAGGATCTCAGCGCTAAGAAGTATGTGATAAATAAAAAGAAAACTATGAAAAACTATTTAAACATTATCAATGACAGTCCTCCACATTCCACGATCATTAGCAGTTTCAAACCATTCATCAACATTAACATTAGCGAATTTTAAAGCTTTTCTAAGGCTTTTCCCATAAGTAAACAAAGAGCAACCAATAGGGCGTTTATTTCTAACCCAACATGACATCATTTTTGGAGGCATTATTTGAAAGGCCCATTCTACGAATATGACCAGCGAATTGTAATTGACGTTTCACAATATATACATCAATTAGTTTCACATTTTTCTGATTCAAAAGCTCAATCATACTGATTCATCAAATTCAGATATGGCCAACATTTGGCAGTTGCCATAAACTTGACTCTTCTAACTCCAAATACTCATTTCATATTTGTGACAATATACAGGTTTCAAAAATGATGCCTGCGATCAATACAGCTTAACGCTTGCACGCGAATCAATCGATTATGTTAAGCCTTTCCAATGTGATGACGCGTGCATGGAAAGCTCAACAAAGAAATTGAGCACTTTGGCTAAAAATTTCCAAAGAACTAGAGAGTAAGTATATTAGTCCCATTCATGGTATCCATTACGCAATCTTTTCTACGAAATCATTCGTAAAAGCCTTGTATATGCAACTAAATAGGTTCATAAAAAAACAATAATTTTGTCCGATAAAGTTTTGTCCGATAATGTGCGTCATGGATATCATTAAAGTTTCTATTGTAATGCGCTTATTCTCATATTCTACTCCGAACTATATTTCCAGAGAGCTAGACCCTAGCGAAGTAAAAGTTGTATCAATTATTCTACGTTTTCCACGTCTGTTTTAGAATAGTCGCTTCCGACCGACACTAAAAAGTAAAAAATTGCTCTTTGTAGAAAACAGGACAGCATCACTTACTTACTTTTTGATTCTTTAGTATCATCCTGGTTTCTACATATTAACTGTTTTAGTGACAATCTTTTACAAACAGACCCTAATCTTGGTACCTTTGTTTTCTCATGTAGGTCGTATCAAAGCAGAGTAGCAGAAATGTTGAAAAATCAACAAGATCTTATCGGTTCCTTAGTAGGAGGTCGTGAGGGTGCCAGAAAGAAAATTGTTTTGCTTTTAACATCTCCTGTTGGTGATGACTTACGAGATGCTGTGGTTGAATTGAAAGATAACCCAAGGTATTTATTTTGTGAAGGATAGAAACCCAAGGTTCTTTTTGTGAAGGGCGGAACACAAAGGTTCTTTTTGTGAAAGGCGAAACCCAAGGTTCTTTTTGTGAAGGGCGGAACCCAAGGTTCTTTTTGTGAAGGGCGGAACCCAAGGGTTCTTCCACTGGGCGAAATATATATATATTGGAAATATGTGGAAATATGGTATTTTCAGTATATTTCCACTATTGGAAATCTCTTATTTCGCCCAGCATAGCCAAAGCTTTTGCACCTTTCTTTCCACTTTTGATTTGAACAGCTGAGATAACCTGTCTCTCTAGTACCATGTAAATATTGATGCTGTGATGATGAGGACGCTGAGCTGATTTCCACTATACTAAAAATACGATATTCCCACATATTTCCAATATTGGAAATATGGTATTTTCTAAAAAAAATGGAAATATGACAAAGTCATCTTACTATATTTCCAATTTGTGGAAATATGATATTATCAGTATATTTCCACTATTAGAAATCTCTTATTTCACCCAGTGTTCTATTTGCTAAATGGACTTTTCTGTAGCCAGAGTCTACGTCACCTTTATCATTGGTTAGTATACTTTGTGGTCATTCTCTGTTTTCCTCATCATTTCCCGCCTTTCAATTTTCCCTATCGACAAGACTAGCCTGTACCAAACCCTTATTTTTTTAATCGTCCCGCTGTGCGGGTTTGAGACAGGCTATACGACAAGACAAGAACGACAAGAAATAATTTGTTGCGTAGTGAAATTAATATATTTGCTTGAATTTACGACTTCAACCAGACTTTTCTTGAAATAACAAAAACGAGTTTTAAAATGTTTGGGATATTTGACTGATACTTTTTTTCTTAAACTTTTGAATGAAAGGAACTATCTGTATGTGATTGGTGTTGACAAAGGAGCGACAGATGAAGCTGAGTCGTTGGTCGGTAACTCACATCATTTTTTGATGGTCCGTTCTCTAGAAGAAATGTTTGATGGAAAAGCTGGCCACGAAGTGTTGGTTGATATGATCGCAGACTCCACATACAGTATATTCCCTTCTATTCTTGTTTTTATTTTAAATATCTTAGCAGCCCAACAGACACGGAACGTTATTTTAACGTCCAAACAACGTTGTTTCAACAATGTCAGAAAGTTATTTAGACGTTGAAACAATGTTGGAAAAACTTTCGGTATCTGCCGGGGCTATCTTATAGTTCAAGCGACATCCTCTAATCCATAAATAACCTTAAGCCATGTGATATTCAGGCGGGCGATTTTTCCGCGCCGGGAGTTTTATAGTAGTTTTAGGAACACTTGTATGTTCCATACTTTCCCGCCGCTAAAGGGTATGACTGCAAGTAAAGTAAAAGTATAATAAAAAGACGAGAAATCAATTGTTTTCGATCATAAAAATACGAAGTAGTAAAACCAGCCACGTAAGTTTACCTCGATGTCAGTTTGTAAACATTAGAAAATACACATTAAAATTCCATCCATGTTTGGGGGTTTACTTCGACCGACAATAACAACCACTGATTCCTTGACTTTTAGCGCCGATAAAGAACAATATTTTTCTAGCGCAAAACTTTTCTTTGTCATTCGACCATGTCCTTCTTAGCGCAAAAAAACTTTTCCACTCCCCACAAAATAATAAGCTTACGTAAGTTCTATTATTTCATTTTTTGCTGACCAAATCTGATTAAATCCCTCTCCAATTAATTGTTTTCCATGATTTTGTTCATTATTATTCCCAAATCTTTATATTCTAAATGGACTTTGAATGAAGCTGCTTTAAATCCATTTTGGTATTCGAAAATTTCAGCTAACTATTTTATTGTCCGCCGAATTTACATTTGAAAATAATCAAATATAATTCAAAGTGAAAGGGTTCGAATTTCTCACGAGAGCAAGGTCTTTTTAAGTATTTAAATCATAACTTGTTATTGATCAAAATGTTCATAAATTGTTTTTATTCGAAGGGTTTTAAATCTTGTGAGAAACTGTCAGTCAGGAAGAACAATCGACTTATTTCTTAAATGGTTGTTGTGATGTAAGCCAGGTAGAACGAGTCAAACACGCCTCTCTCTAATTATTCCTTAATTCTTTTAAATTATGTTCTTTAGACCGTTTTGCACCAGAGAATTTACAACGCTCAGACCCAGGCTGTGAAATTATTGCTGACGTTGCATTTCTGATCGATGCATCAGGCAGCATTCGAAATGAATATTTATCTCAATTGCAATTCGTCCAGTACATCATTGCAAGGTAAGGTTTATCAATAATTTATCAAATGACTAAATTTAAATCTACTCTTCGGATCGTTGTTTCAACGTCTGATCGTTATTTGGACCTTGAAAAACGTTATTGTGTCTGCTGAGTTATTGGAAAAAACCCATGCATGGAATTCATTTTTTGATCCGGCTGGTGAATAGTTTTTACAGTGATAAATGTAGCTTGGAGGAAGTACCTCTTCCAACCGTATAAATTTTTTTTAAATTAAATGCATAAGTTGAACAAGGGGACAACATATTACTCATACAGTTTTATTCCAAAAAGACTCCTGATGAGATTTTGGTTTTTGCCCGTTTAGTAAGTAAGTTAGTTTTGCGACCGCAATCGAGGGCGACCCTACGTCTCTCTTTTCGAATAGCTGTCTACCTGAAGGTAGGGGAGGACGCCACTCCTGTCCCTGGATTTCTCCACTTACCCTCACTCTAATCCCGTGGCAGGACACCAGCGAGTACTACCAGTTTCAAGTCTTTAGTCTGGCCCGGCTGGGGGTTGAACCCACAACCTTGCGAACGGCAGGCGAACACTCTAACCGATACCGTCGCGTTTAACACCCCTTAATCAGTAGCCTGGTTAGTTGGTCCCAGTGAAAACTCTGCCAAACCCAAATCCAAGAGTGTCATTTGGTTATTGATTGTTTTTTTCTTAAGAAATCACATTTTAGATAGGATTTTTTTAACCTTTTGGTTTGTTTAATGGAGATTCATTATTACAATTTTTACATTTCTTTCAGTTTCAATGTATCCAAATGTTTCCATTTCTTTTAGTTCCAATGTATCCATATGTTTCCCACATTGCTTTCAGTTTCAATGTATCCAAATGTTTCCATTTCTTTCAGTTTCAATGTATCCAAAATGTTTCCATTTCTTTCAGTTTCAATGTATTCATATGTTTCCATTTCTTTCAGTTTCAATGTATCCAAAGAGGCTTCCAACTATGGTGTTATCATCTTCAGTGATTCAAAACAATTTTCATCAGTTCGTTTGAAATTCAATGAAGTCTTTGATCTTGAATCCATCGCCAAAGTCATCGAACGTCTTCCTTACAAAGGATATAGAACAAGAATCGATTTAGCTTTCCAATTGGCCAACGAGAAACTGTTTACCAGAGAAGCAGGTATGTTTTCAGGGGGGGGGGACTGTGCATAGCGCTACTTCGCCACATATCATTAATTCGCCACCCATTCATTTTTTTCTTCTTCCTCATAATTTATTCA
>JAUJPO010037561.1:0-18761 GCA_032270745.1 Tiaropsis multicirrata | reverse complement strand
TAGTCGGACATAATTTTAGTCACTTTCGAAAAATTTAGTCACTTTTGTCCGACTAAGTTTTGTCCGATAAGGTATTCCTTATTAGGATCCCGGTTATAAATTTTCGAAGATTTGACAGATTTAGATTGTCCTTTATCCTCCAATCTTTGAAAATATTTTTTTCTTTGTGTGCGCCATTAAAATATACCAGAGATGCATGCTCTTCTTTTTCTTGCATTTGCAAATTACCATAATTTTTTCATACGTTTTTCTTCGAAAGAAACATTTCATTTGTATTTTATTTTCAGGTTAGAAACAAACCCTTGTAAGTTTGTTTTTTAGATCTTCTGAAAAATCATAGGACTTTTATTTGTGTAGGACTTTACCTAGATACACGTTTTTTTAATTTATTAGAAACACCTTAATTTCGTCTGAGCCTGGATGTGCTTACTTTTTTGGCAATTTTGAGCCTAGATATGTTTTTATTAGCGTTCTTGAAATCAATTAGCTCAAATATACAAAATTAACTTTGATTTTTAAAATTGGCCTTCAAGTCGAGCAAATTTGCTGTAATTTAAAGTTGATAAGTAAAATAATTATTACAATTTAAAAATTTTCTTGTGAATTCAGATAATTTTGAGCAACTTTGGTTAATTTGTTAGATTCTCAGGCTGACCATGTTCTTACGATGTTCTTATTTTTCTCTCAAATTTCAGCCTAGAACTGGGTTCTAATAAAAAAACGTGTACCAGATCTATTCTTTATTGTTTATTTTATAAAAAAAGCTTAACCATGCGCTCAACCAAATAGATAGCTATATCGTTTCACTCCATTCAACAGTCTCCAAAAAATTCTGCATCGAGTGATGTAAAATTTTTGAAAATTGCATTAATATTTTCAATCTATCAATTATTAATTAACATATCGCATGAAAATGTTTCTAATAAAAGTGCTTTTTTTAAAAGATTTTAATCAATGATTAAGGAGTCACGCAACTGTGACAAACTCCGATTATAATAAATACCGATTACTCGCTATCCAGACAACCAAAATGAACAAATCTTATATTTTCTGAAAGCTTGATTAAAGATCTTTTGAATTATGTTAGAATTATTCCAAACAATGACATAATCCAAAGTGATACAATTTTTCAAGTACAGTGTGTCCGGAAAAAAGTGGACAAAAATTTATATAAAATAAACTCCTCAAAAACATCTCATCTCCCTCGTGGGATTTTACTGAATTAATCCAGCACTGGAATTATTTGATTATTGAAAAGACATCCAATTCTGGAGGCAATTTAAGTAACTTTTTACAAGAAAAAGCAACAATAAACCTCATGAAAAGTGATACGATTTTTAAGCATTTTTCTATCAGTTTTTGTTCACTTTTTTCCAGACACACTGTACTTAAAAAATTGTATCACTTTGGATTTACGTTTTTTTAAGACTGTATAAATTTGACATTTTTATCTTATTAATAGATGATTAAGTTTATTATCAAATACAAAATGGAAACAGTCCATGAATGTCTTTTGCCATTGGAAAACTATAATTATAATACGTTAATGCAGACAAGAGAATTGATAATTCGAAAATTCGAAACCATTAACAAAGATTTTAAATTTATATACAAATCTTGTGAATTGACGCGAACCCAGGAGTGTAAACTAATTTTGTCTAAATTAATTACTGATGATACAATATTAATTTCTCTGTCAGTTCACCAAGCCTACATTACATTGTATTGCATAGATTTGGCTGAACGAGAAAGTTTAGGAAAAAGTTTTCTAAATATGAATGAATCACTTTACAATATAAAAGATATTTTGCAAACAAAATACAATATAAGGATTAATCATTTCTTGAAATACGAGGTTCTAATATCGCCAACCCAAGAAAAATTGTATAAAGTTCTTGATGTAGTGAAAGAAAATTGCTTGTCATTGTCTGCTGAATGTTCAAAACATCTAGATAATAATTGTTCTGACATTGGAGTAAAAAACGACGTTGTTGTGATTTCTGACGACGATGAAGGTGAGAAAGGTGGTTCTTCGAACAAGCAAAAATATTGTAGTAATTTTCCCAACAGTAAAATCAAAACTTTTTCAGATGAAGAAATAAATGACGGTGTTGGTCTTGAGAAAGATAAGATGATATTTTCAAACAATTTCGTTAAACACAATTCAGAGTTCCTACTAATCAAAGAGCGTACATCAAATTACACAACCATTAAAGGTATTATCGATACTGCTTGGTGTTTTACTAAAACCAAGTTACTGGTTGAGAAGGTTAATTCGAATCAAAAGGCCTTAAAGAATGCCTATGGTTGGATCGACAAAATCGATAGAGCTCGATTCGACCTCAACAAATCTTATGAAAGACTGCGCAGGTGTAAAAGCAATGATGATAATGATGATAAAATTAGAGAGATCGAGAAAGAGATGAATTCAAGTCTTACTGAAATTAAAAGATATCATGCCAATATCGAGAAAGTAATTTTGCGTGCAAATACCTCAAAATCAGAAGAGAAATTTAACGACTATCAACATCATGCGGAGCTGGAGGATAAGGAGATACAATCTATTGTGGACCAGTTACAAACAGAGTTGGATGTGACCGAATGGACTAAACACACGGCTGTTAATAAACAATCGGACGGTGAAGATTTCGACTGTGTAGATTTTGAAAAAGTGATACAATAGTCTAAGACAATTGAATTCACAAATGACAATCCTTATTAGAAGCCCCATTATTTTTTGGTTTCTACTGTTTTACACAAATTTTTGAAAATATATCTCTTCCGACGTATTTAAATCGATCGAAAACGATCTACTAGTCATACTGTAGTCATTTATCTTTCTGAGTGTTTACGATAAACAAAAATTTCCATCTTGTTTATTTATATCTTTCTAGTTTCAGTTCAAAAAATACAAAATATGTAAAAGAATAATGGCAATGTTTGATCAATTATGGGTTCCTTTCCCGGAGCTATCTGATGATTTCTTCTTTAAACGTGGAAGGCTCGGAACCACAAACAAGAAACGAGATGATAATCGTCTTACAAGAGAGATAGTGACAGAAAACGACTGCCAGGTTGCAAATTTTCCTGAGGAGCATTTAAACACATCATGTTCTTTTGAAAATGCACTTGGGCATTTGAATGGAAAATTCAAATCTTCAACAGAGCATAAAAAGGTTTCCATCAAAGGATGCATTGCAGTCTTGGTTCACATGCAGGAAACAAGTCCAGTTCTAGCATTTGGAGAGCTGACAAAAATTTATCAGAATGCTGTTGGTAATTATTTAAACAGGGAAGTAAGCCAAACTAAAATGGCTCCGATCGAACTTCAAGAACGTTTTCAAGACAACCAAATCTGTTTAACATTGTTTTATATGTATGGTAAAGCCTATGCTGTATTTCCCAGATCCAGTTCTGTTAAAGGTATAATTAAGCAAATCGAAGATATGTTACCTACTGACACTTTGTTAAATCGAAACTTGGAGGGTAAAATTGGAGATACTTTTAAAACTGCTTTGGAGATGCTAACTTCAAAGGTTGATCGTGATATTGTAAAAGCATTATTTGCAACAGCTACAAGTGCAAAGTTCACTGCAAAGTTACAAGGTATATTGAATTAGTTTATTTCTTGATTTTTTCTAGACTTAAATTCGTTATCCCTCTCTTAAGTTTAGTATCCACTTTCGCGTGAAATGAAGGATTTCTAATTTTACAGCACATTATTGGCTGATCGAAAAAAGAAGCGGTGCTATCGGTAAAATTGATGTAACGGTGAAAGAGTTTAACTGAGTTCAACTTTTTCCCCGCATTTTTGGCACAATTACATAATATCTTCGTTAGGAAAAACGGTTCACGAAAAGTCTATCGCTCGCGGATCGTTTCCAGGACAATACTCTTGATGACTAATTACTGCAGTCAAACATATGAATTAATCATACTTGCATTCTCATTGTCACATCACTGCAAGCCTTAGAAATTCAACTTAATATAATCTTTGTTTTCCCAAGAAATCAAATTTTCATTCCTTGTATTTTCAAAGGAAAATTAATTTTATAATCTTTGTTTTTCCAAGAAATCAAATTTCCATTCCTTGTATTTTCAAAGGAAAATCAACTTTATAATTTTTGTTTTTCAAAGAAATCAAATTTCCATTCCTTGTATTTTCAAAGGAAAATCAAAGAAAATCAAGTTTAATCTTCAAATCTTTATCTGTATCAAGATCTAGACTACTAAATTTATAACCGACTTTATACTAAAATGCTACTAAAATTATTTCAAACTAAAAAAGAGAGATTCCAGATATCTATTTTCTTTATTTAGGAACAAAGAACATCACTGCCATCAGTAGGCTGAAAAACGAATTTAAATATCGTATTAATCATTTCAACGAATTAAAAAGAACTTCATTGACAGTGCGTAACGATATGACTAATTTAGCTCAACAACTACTGGCAAACCGTATTCTTACCTCTCTTCGGAAGAAAATGTTCCTGTTGAGTTATGAAAACCGCGGCCGTGAGTTAAAAGTTGATGAGTTTCCTGAGCTAACGTCTATTCTTGAGACATTCTTTGACGAAGGAGGGATGGAAGCGCATCCAAGACTAACAACAACAACCTTGTTCCGTCATGAACAAAATAACATGTACATGCGACAAGCTAGAGAAAGAATTTTGATGCACGCTCCTGATGATTTTAAAATCAGTCTTTCTGCATGTTTTAACTACACTATGAACTATCGAGAAAATACTCATGCTGCCATTCAACACCACCACGGTAGAGGTATCAATGCCGATATTTCATTGAAGAGAGCCCCACGTGCTACCTCTAGAAAGGTAACTAAAATATGGTTAGATTGTGTCTTTATGTTTTGAATTTGCTTTACTTTTTGTAGCACCTAAAAGGATAAAATCTTTTTTATTGATTTACATGCCTTTTTATGTTATGAGAACAGTTTTATAAGAAAATGGGCCTGAAGCTTTCATTTAAGCACATCGACTCTTACTAATATACTTAATTGGTTGTGCATACGCTCAAAGAAAAAATGAGAATTACCGAGACAATATTTAGACTTTTTTGATTCAGTTTTTAATTCGCAAATTCAAAAATTTTCTTTAAGGTACTAAACGTTCACTGGGCAGCGTCCAACGTAACTTTGTTTTTGAATAGTCATAGTGATATGGAAAACACCCTCATTGATTCGAAAGATGCAAAGAAGAATGTACCAGGTAAATTGATATCGAAAAATATGTCTAAATATCTTGAAAACGAAGCAAGCGTTGCTCGTGACGTAATTTACGAAAAATTCTTTTATTACAATTTCTTTCGACCCGTATCCCTATTCAGTACCGACAAATAAAATTGGTTTTAACATTTTAGCATTCATCTCAAATTAAATTTTGAGTTTTCCTATAAAAGAATTTTTAGAAAGTTGAAAAAGAGCTCCAACTATATAAAGAGTAAGTCACCTTAAAAGACGTATAAGTCCATTAGTTAGATATTATACTTTCTTTTCTTTAGCTGATATAACGCCTGTTCAGAAACCTGGCAAAAGCTGGAAGAAAACTAACGCTCCTGACCATGATTGGGATCAGAGTAAAACAAATGCCGTCACCCCAATGACACACTTGTTTTTGGAAACCAAAAAGGTACTTAATTCAATTTTAAAAGCACTGAAATTTCCTGGTAGAGGGGTCAGTGGGGACACGCCGCTAGAGTTAAAGTCGACCATTATTAGTAATTATCAGGACTTAAAACATTCTTTAGACCTTTATGCTGCAGGGGTATACTTGTCCTTTTTCATCTAAAACTTCATGTTCGAGTTTGATTTTGTGTCAACACCAGAGCTGCAAGGGAAAATAAGTTACGAGTGCAAAATCAAACGAAAAACAAATATGCCACAAAAACGTTACTCCGTGGCATAATACTACTTAAGTATGGAATAATTTTCTTAACGATCGTCGTCAAATTAAATAAATGATACCCTTCAGCTTCTAGTCTAAAGCCTAACTTAATTTCTTTCCATCATTTACTTCCTTATTTTATTGCTTTCAAATTGCAGAATGCAGTTACGGTTCAAAACATTGGCAGTGATCTTAAAAAGGTGACGACCATTACCCGTGGCGGAAAAGCCTGTACTCTCGTCAATTTGAGCTACTTCGAATCCGATTCAACTTTTCGAAGATTAAATGAAATTTTCACTTTAATGGCGAATCCTGGTCTTGACAAATGGTTTCGTAATCCAACAACGGGTTCTCTGAAAACACGAATGGCATTTATTGTTGACAATGGACCTGGTGAAGCTCCTAGTAGTCCATTGGTTAAAATGCTTCTTGTAAGGTTGCTAAAGTACCTCAATCTCGATGTTATTTCTCAGCTGTCATTTGCAGAGTATAATTCAAAAATGAATTATGTTGAGCGTGTGCACGCTGTTGAAAATGATTGCATCAGTCGTCATGGACCTTTCAGTTCAAAATTGAAGCATCCTGAGTGTGATATAGGAGACAGTAAACACAAAGAAAATATGGAAGAGATGGCCAAGGAAGTTATTGATTGTATTGGACAAGGACGGTATTCAGGACACCCTTTGACTTGTATTCGAGGTATTCGTGATGAGGATTATGTCTTTGACGACGAAGACCGTTTGAGAAAATTTCTACTCTTATCAGAAGAAGGAAAAGAATTGTGCGATTGGACGTATAAGCCACGCAACCAAAGTTCTTTGGCGAAAGACATGGACATTTTGTGGAAAGCAGATGGTCGCGAAAGGAGGTAAATTTTAGACACAGAATTTGTTGCTAAGATTTAGTGCTAAGATTTAGTGCTAAAATTTAGTTGACGCTGGAAAATTCCTATTCTATTATTGACAATCATAAAATAAATCAAAACTTTCATCTTAAGAAATATAAAGTCAAAAAGATCGATACATATTGGCAAAATAAATTTTTCAAAAATTATGCATTTCTTCGTTGACAATTGGCCATTATAGATTGTATTAAAATTTGCTATGAAAAGTTCTGAGGCCCAGCTTATTCTTAGATTATAGCCAAATTCCCGACCGAATTTCAGGCTATGTTCTCATAAAATTATTAATCTTATTAAAAGTGTAGCACTGATTAGTTTAGACTTAAAATGATATAGTAAAGTTTTTAAATGCTCAAATGAAAAATTACAACTTCACTTATAGATACATTGACGATTACAACTCGCTGACAAAGATGACCACACCGAACACGAACTGGATTGACAAATACAGTTGTGTTATTTACAGGTTTGTTTTCTAAACATGCATTTTTGGGAATTAAAATTTTTCGATGAAACCCTAAACAAACCAATACCAAACCTATATCAACTGAAAGCTCTTAAAACAATATAGAGGACTTTCAGGTGGGTATAATCGTTTCCTCAATATAACTCGAATAAATTGACCGGAACATGATGTCAAAACGCAACGTTAATCTTTTCAAAATATCGACTATATCCACTTAAAAGTCCTCGATATCGTTTTTCAAGAGCTTTCGATTGGTATATATGGTCCAGGGTTTTATTGGCTTTGGATTTTTTTGTCGTCAAATTTTTAAGCGCAAGGGTTTGTGGTCTGTGACGTCATTTTTGGGGTCCTAAAAATGTTTCCCAGGCCTTAGCAACCCCTTCCCCTCGCGAAAAAGTCTTTAAATCCTTTATTTTTTCCAAATAAACAGATTTGGTTACATCGCATAGAAGATGTCACGGCTCCTAAGGGTTTGCTTCTAAAGACTATTTTATAAAAGGCTAATAATAATTTACATACTCATATTTGTTATCAGGGATAACGACAAAGAATCAGAACACGATGAAGATGATGAACCTAACGAGGACAATACAATCAAACGTTACCAGCCTCAACCAGTTCCTGATTTCCTGAGATGGCTAGAAACAGAAGAACTGCACTATTTGTCTGTAACAAAAACGGGAGAAATTTTGAAAAGTGTGTCCATATTAACGGAAACACCGGAAGTCTTTCTACCCTCGAGAATATTAGAAGCTGTTCTTCGAATAACCTTTGAGGTGAGTATATTTTAATTCCGTGCTTTAAGAGTGGGAGAGGAAACTTTACACGCGACGAAAGGTTAGAGGTGCGAAAGGTTTGAAACATTGAGGAAATATAGTATTTAGAAAACTGGCTAACTTTATACTAACTATAGATCTCGATTACAACTGTCAATTTGTCGGCAAAATTTCTATATAAAACTTCAGAGACTAGACTATGTTTGTATTTTTGAAGAAGAACTTCTTATCTTTGTAGTTTTCAAATAGAATCGGAAGGTATATATCAGTTGTATAAAGTGCTCAATACCGAAAAAATCGAGTAGAGCTGATTCAATTTCATTTTTTATTTATTTAAAACAGTAGTTTTCAAATAGAAATATCTATTCTCTTTTAATGATGGTTACAAAAGTTCTGAAAACCTCTCAGTTCAGGATGTGTGGGCCAGGTTCTTTACTTAAGAAAATAAATGGGTTGAAAATTAATACTTTTTTAGTGATTTCTGAAATCTGAGGCCCAAGATAGTTTTTAATTTGTTCTTAGGTTTTGCTTCGACCAAGTTTCAGCCTCGTGTTCTTATGAGAAATGGTTTTTATAAAAAAACGTGTAGACTATGTTTTTACTTTAACATAAAATGAATCAAAATCTTCGTGATTTCGTTTAGGTTCCAGTTGACGTACTACCAGCTCTGGCTCTTCTCCTGTGGGTGCCACTAGACGAACTAACACAGGCTATCGCGGAGAAGAAATCCAAGCAAGAAAAAGTGGTATATGAAGGATTAGAATTGGAGAGAGTTCGTAAGCATCCATTGTACTCAATAAAGAAAGTGCAGCTGATTGAAAAATGTAAAGAAGAAAAGATCAAGTATCAATTAAAAAAGAAGCACGAACTTGTTAAAGCACTAATGAAAGAGGAACCGGCTCCCTACAAACCGATGAAACTGAATGATCTCCCATCCACAATTTACAAAATCACTACTAAAGTACCAGTGTCCGACTTAAGGTACATCCTTCATCAACATGGTTTATCAACAATCGGAACCAAAGATGAACTTGCTATGCGGTGTTACCTGAAAAAGAACAAAAAGGATGACTATATTTCCAAAGACGAGATTTCTAGCTTGACGAAGGTGATCAAAGTTGCCAAAGAAGTCATTTCAGCGGAAAAACGGCTTTTTTTTCTTGGTTTTGAAGACGAAATCACCAGAAGACAACACTCCTCCGAAATTACGGCATCGACACGCTCAAAAATAAACAAACCTGACGACATTATACTTGATACTTTGAAAAATATATTTTCACCTTTTGAAACCTTTCTAGAATTGTTTACGGATCCCCGATTAAGAGAGATTGATAGTGATGTAATTATGGAAGGCGGCGGTGCTGAAGAAGAAGAAACGGGTGATAACTACGAATGCTTTTTTCAAATCGGGGTGAAAGTAAAAGTTTTTTGGAAGAAAGAAGACGTTCAAGAACTTGGTTGGCATGGTGGATGGTACGTCGCATACGTAACAGCTTCCTCTAGGGAAGATGATCAAATATCCATTCAGCATGCCAGTGAACGTAACTCTATTTACGACCTTGAAGTTTCATCTTCCCTGTCAGAAAATCAACTCATGCTGGCATAAGATCAATATGCAATTAACTTTTGTGCTTGTTTAGATTTCTTATTGTTGATCTTTCCTTTATAATGATTATATAATACAATTGTATTCTCAAGGGCATATCATTTATGTCTAAAACGCAGTGAGAACTACATTACTGATTTCTTGATTTCCAAATAGTAATCAAATACGACAGAGATAGAACAACAGAAATTCAGATGTTATCATTCCAGCCGCGGCTTTCTTATATTATGGATAAACTCGAGTCGTTTATTATGCGTGTAATACAGTAATATAATCGTTATATGATATAATACGATAATTGTTACGGGGTAATATCAGTTTGTATAAATACTATACTAATGCCCTTCAGCTTTCTTTACCATACCATACTTTCTCTTGAATTTAGTCGTCTAGCATGCTATTCCTATCACCATGGAATTTACTACGCATGAAGTTCTATTCGTCCGAAATCTCAGAAAATTATCCAAACTTTTTAAGTTATGTTCGTCCAGGTTCGTCTAAACTTTTTTGTAATTTATGTACGTCTATTTTGAACAAACACCATGCTTTCATGGTTGCTCCTTTCGTTTAGATGACAGATCTTTGTCTACCATATTGCTCGAGCACAAAGGATAAAACGGGAGTGCTTAATGCATCTATACTATGTTTTGTTATTTTTTATAACGTTTATGGTTTTTGTATCAATATATACAACTTTATTTCCTACGTGTTATTGTTTATCGATACCACCAATTTATTTTATCAAGCGAAAATCATCAATTTAAAAATGGTGATATACTGGGATCAAAGTTGATTATTTTCTTGTAGTATTTTTTGGAATATCTCTTTTATCTCTTGTTTTCAACATCATAAATACTATACAAAGATTATTAAGAAGAACATTTGAAATTATTTAGTTATTTCTGTACATTTTTTAACCTACAAATTCCCTCCCTTAAACTGCAATCCACAGTGCAACAATACAGTTACGAGGTCTAATTTTCGGACTCGAAGAATCCGAAAATCGTCATTTGAAAGGCTGAAAATAACCTTTTTATGAGCCTCTAAGAGGCCAATGTCGTACTCTAATTTTAATAAGTATAATGTGAGTGTTTTCAGCAGGTTCAATTGTATCAAGCTTGAAACTCTGATAGACATACAGTTTGCGTTTGCGCTCTCTAATTCGACGTTCTACTATTCGATACGCTCCTATATTCGATAAAATTAAAAGTCACCGTCTTAAACAAACGGCGCTCTATTATTCGATGAGCTTCCTTATTCGATGAAAATCCAATTGCCGTTGAGATACCCCAACCTCGTCCCCTTGTATCCCATGCGTTATTTACGTTACTGAGAGACGGCAGAGAATACCTGGGTGCTAGCTGATGCGAGTCCCCCCTCTCAGAACAGGACTCTGAGATGACGAAATTATTGAGTCCACATGGGATAATAACGTAATTTTTCCGACATAATGTTATTAATTACCATTACAGGTGGATTTCCGTAACACATTGGTAACTTTTATATATCATTTCCGATACAATATTTTACAACGACCCGTGGATTTCCGTAACACTTCGGTAAACGTTAACGTGATTTCCGATACAATGTCGTACGATGACCTGTGGATTTCCGTAACTTTTTGGTATGCGTCCACAGAATTTCCGATACAATGTCTTAAAATAGTCCTTGGAATTCCGTAACAAGCGGATACAAAAACGTGGATTCCGACCTAAAAACTACTAGGGAAAATAATGTCGTCCACTAGGGGGTAACGGATGTTAACTGGAACGGCCCATTGTTATGGAACTTTAATTGGCCAACAAAGTCACTAAATCTAGCTACAACGTACAATTGAACAACACACTTATTCATAATTGTGTATAGTTTAAAAAAAAGTAGAGGTAGATACTTGTGCTACTTGAAATTTCCTACAATTTTTAGTTGCACCAGATATTTGGAAATCTAATTGTTCAGCCGCAGCAGGAGCAGGAATCTTTTCAGCAGGAGTCGTGACAGCAGGAGCAAAAATCGTGTGAGCAGGAGCAAGAATGGAAATTGTGTCAGCAGGAGCAGAAGGATTCGTGTTTGCGGGAGCAGGAGGATTCGTGTCAGCAGGAGCAGGAATCATGTTTGCGGGAGCAGGAGGATTCGTGTCAGCAGGAGCAGGAATCGTGTTTGCGGGAGCAGGAGCAGGATTCGTGTTTGTAGGAGCAGGATTCGTGTTTGCAGGAGCAGGAGGATTCGTGTTTGCGGGAGCAGGAGGATTCGTGTCAGCAGGAGCAGCGTTAGCCTTACATTCTTTCATAATTTCGCCGACTGAAGATGAAAATTTATAAGGTGGTTTTATTGTTGATACATTTTTTTTTGTTGGCTCAACGCTACCTTGAAGGAATTAAGTAACATGTGCTTTTCAAAATTAAATATAAAAATGTTTGTCAAAATTAGTTCCATTAAGGTATATAGTAACCTCCAAAATTTAGATTTCTACTTACATGTCTTATAATGTCTTTTAGGTGTTGTCCTTGATTTAGGCCACCTAAACACTCTGCCTTTCTAAAAAGATATAAGCTTTCAGTCATATTTTGCATGGAATTTAAAACAACTTCCCTAAAGTAAAGAATATGCTAAGGCTTCAAAATGATGATTTAGAGGGAGAAATTGATCATTTCAACCCACCCATTTAAAACTGACCATCTGCATGACAATAAATTTTCTTTTCTCATTAAAATATTTTTAAGGGATGAATTTGGAGCATAAGTTTAGTTTACCTCCATGTCTCTAAACATCTCCCCATTCTCAAATTTGGCTTCAACGGAAGCATTTTTGTATTGCTTCTTGAGCACCAATTTGTAGTGTTTCTCTAAATCAGAATAAATAAGAAGCACGCTCATAGAAATGTGAAAGAACCTTTGTAATAAATAAATGTAGCCATTTAAGACATGGTTTAAAACAGACAGGCTTCAAACTCTTTGGAATTAGTAAGTGAGAAAAGAAAAGAACTTTCAATGTTCAAATATTTACCTTCTGTGTTTATAATCTTAGCTTCGCCAAGTTCTTGGTCACCTCGAATGAGGCGGCTAAAGCATATAACTGAGAAGCTATATGAGAGAGGAAAAGCAATGTTAAATAAACAGAAGTCAAAATTGTTTGTTTGTTAATCATTTTGTTATGCTGGATATAGTATAGGAATGATAGTTGTAAATTGTAGGTGAGAAATACCCGTACGGCCCTCCAAATTAGTGTTGTATAAGTATTTTATTATCTTAATTATTAAGTGTACGTTTAAAACAGATAATGGTACATACCCAATTTTCAAGTGCTCGTCGGCTTTAAAGTGTTTTGGCCGCCTAACCACCTTCTCCGCATCTAAATCTTTGTCTTTGTTTCTGGCCCTGCGATTCGACAGCATCTTCGACAGCATGCCCATGGTAGCCCTATCATCCGCATGTGATTCTGAATCAGGATACAGCTTAAAAAGAAATTTAAAACTTCCAAGCAATGTTTACAAACTTTGTTTAACTTTGTTGTAATTTTTTGCCATTTTCATGAGAATTTTTCAAGTCATAAAAACATTTTTTAGGGTCACTCCCAAAATTAAATCAAAAGATTAGTTTCTACTTACTGATGAGGCGTACCATTCTGCCTTCTCCACTTCGGTCCACTGTTTAAATTTTTCTGAGTACTTCCAGGGACGACCACCACCTACTCGCTTTGCAACACATTTTATTCTGTTCTGAAAAAAGAAAGTTTTAAGATATGATTGAATTGTTTTGTTGTTCAAATACTAAGCAGTATGTAAAAGCATAATTTGTTTTAACAGTTTCTCTTGGCAATCTGGAGTTTTTAAAATTTCTTTGTTAAATGTTTTTTTGAACACAAATTAACTTAAGGAGAATTTTACTGAAATATTTAAATAACAAATTTTTAATTAACTTACTATTTCCAAATTTCTTTCTGGGGTTTGTTTGCCATGTTTCCTCCCTCTATTTTTGGACGTTTCGATAGAAACTTTAAGAAAATGAGAATAATTGTATGAGATCGTGTCTTAAGAAAAACTCAAACTCTCAAATGATTAATAAACAGGGGCAAAATAAATGGGACTTTGGCTATTCAACTGTTGAAAATATTGATATAAGTTAAAAACAAGCTAATCACAGTAACATCTTTTGTCAAAAATTAATTAAGATCTTTGTTTAAAAGCATCAAATTTTGCAGGGATTTCTTCACAGAGGAAAATTAGTAAAGAATTTAAAATGTAAAGGGGAATATTCGTGATATTCATTACGTAATTACATGTCACAAAGCTGATGTTTATATAAAAAGGATTACTCATCACAAATTTACCAAATAATTTCTAATGACACATCCTCTAAATTAAAAAAAATAAAGTTGAAGAGTTAACCTCATCAAATCGAGAGATTCTAAATTGAACCTTTAATGTTATGTAACAAAAGATACCCGAGAAGCCAAAATTTGTCTCCAATGTTCTACAAGATTAATTTCAGAGATTTCCATTGCTAGAATACTTGTTTGATATTTTGCTCCTACCAAACCTACCAAAATTGTCAGCGAAAATGGCCAATTATTCAGCTTTAGTGTTTTTTCTTTTTTGCTATTTTATACTATTTACACATCTAAAAAGGTAATAAAAAAGGTAAAATCTAAGCAATCAAGAAACAACCAGAATTTAGCACGCTTTAGATTAAATCAAAAGAAAATTAAAACAAAAAAAATGTTAGCATGTTTGGCAGACCTAAAGCGTGTTAAATCCAGATTCACTGATTATTGCTTCTATACAGGGTTTTAACATATCTCCAGCTAAAGCACTTCTAGGAATATTCAAGTGAAAAAAACATGTTGAAGTATGAAATGCAGCTCCATCCACAAACTTCACGATCAGTTTTCTACTACGCAAAGAAAATAGGCTGGGCGACCCCGTTGTGAAAATCAAAAGTTTTTTCAGTTTCCCGATACTGATGAAATGTTCTTTCTCAAAGTCGCTCCCATTCACAAAATGCAGTGTCGTGATCAGATCTTCGTGTTTTATTTCTTTTTCACAAACAAAAAATTTCAACATTTCGTCTGGGTTAGTTTTAATAGCATTTAACACACCCAATGTTTCCAGTCCTCGACGCAATTGGTCAAGGCTATCTTTCCTCTTAATAAGGACTTCGATAGAACCATTGATTGCATAAGTCTGCTTTTTGTGCTTTCCTGGTAAGAAAAAAGATTTCCAACATTATTTCAATTTGAACCACTTGATCACTTGATCGCATATTAAAAAGTTCAAAAGGAAATGAAAAAAGGATTTAAAAATATCAGATACATATATCTGAAATTCAATTATACCAGAAGATATAAAGAAAATAGGGACTAAATGAGAAAAACTGTGACAAGTTTTCTTAATACAAACTTTCATTGTTGGACACCATCTTTGGCCTTATTTCATCAAATTTCCTGAAATAATATATTTTCAGATATGAATTCTGATGTGAACTGCAATTTTTGGCGTCACGTCACGCGACCCAGAAGTATTAGAATGTAATCCAAGAGAAAAAAAACGTATCCAGAGTCACTTACTGACAGTGCCAATCCTGTTTCACCAATCTCATCAATAATTTGACAAAGAGATTCATCTGTAGAAAGTTCTAGCAAAGCACTTGAATCAGCATTGCATATCTGTGAAAAGTAAAAATACAACTGTTAGACATAATTAGCGCAACTGTTTTTCAAACGTGGAACAAATTTGTTAAAGTAGATTCATTATTTGAACGCGATATCTTTAGCAGGTACCTATCTTTTATAACGCTTTTGATAAATTCTCTTTTGGTGAAATATGGAGTTTCAAAGCATAGTTTACACAATAATGGAAACAAATTCAGCAAATAGGTTCCAGAAGCAGTATTACCCCCTCCGCAGATCTCTGCATAGTGTCATGCAGGGTCTTGTCCATATGACCATGGAGGTGATAAAAAACAGGACAAGGATGCTATTGTTTCTACCCTCGCTTATGATTAAAAACGTTACAAGGTATGCATGCTCATAACCTTATATATACCGTGCACTTTTAATTGACTCTTTTGTTGACAGTTGCAATTTCATTGGCTCGTTTTAGTATTTAAAATTAGATGCAAAAATTTTCATTGTTTCCGAGTAAGATGTAAGAAATTTTCAACTCTCAAGAAAGGTTTACTGATATTGGAATCCCTAATGGGATGGAAAAATTGTTCGATAAATATTTGCTACAAGGCCATGTGGATCATTTAACATTTTTCTCCAAAAAAACTCCAGTCAAATTACGTTCATAAATCGAGTTTGAAAACAGATAGGCTCAGAAATAAATTTGTCACTTTCTCTTTCTATAAAGTGTTTCGAGAGTCTCCAGGAATATAATTGAATTTTACATTATTTCATAGTAATAAAAATTTCTAATTTTCATACATTAGAAGGTTAGAAGTCTTAGAATTTTTAAATTAAGAACATATAATTGAAATCAAACTAAAGTACTTAAAAAAAGCCGACTTTCATCAGCCGACGGTTACTTTTCAATTCTTTTACAAAATTTATTACCGGTAGATTCAACTCTTGTTTTCTACCTCCATGATATGACTGAAATCACATTTCTCAATTCCCTCTTCTCATTTTTCCCCAATGCGCCCTTTCTCTAAAAGTTTTCTTTAATCACAAAACTGTGATAAAGTTATGTTAGGGTGGCCACTCAAAAGGGAAAGTGTCCAAATTCAGGACTTTTTCACTTTTTTCCAGGACTGTGAGAAAAAAAGTAAAAACTAATTAATGATCTACCGGACTCAGTTTTCAGAAAATTGTAATGAAAAAAACACGGGATGACCCAACATGATTGGGTCTTACAAGAAAATTTAGAACTTAAAACTGTCATGTTTGAAAGAAAATTAACATCAGATTTATTTGTGAAATTTCCAAGAATTCAGTCCATTTTCCTAAAATTTTAAGGACGCTTTTTCATGATCAGAGGCCACCTATGTTTTCAAACTAGGATTTGATACTTTTTTTCTGGAGAAAGAGACCCTACATTTCAAGCCAGATTACCATAGTTTTAAACAGAAAACCTGAAAACCAGCCAAGAAAAATTAACATTGTACCCCTAAAAAGATGTTTTAATGCAGATTTTAAAGCAAGGAATAATAAAATACTAAAGGAAGAAAGTTTAACTGTTGTCACAGGTTTTAGACGAAAACTGCATTTTTCTCAAGGGGTTGTGTGAAGTCATACTTTTCCATCTTAAAATCAGTCAACTGCAAAAAAATTGACAAACCTTAATTAGATTTCTGTGATAATCTTCCTTAAACTTAAATTTCAATTTCACTTCAGGTGTAAAACCTGGTAAAACCTAAACCAAAAATGATTTAAGTTCCAATTTAAAGGAAAAATTATAATAACAGCTCAGACTAGTTTTGGGGTTCCAACAGCTCCTACCCTAATGATAATGAAGATTTTCTGAAATATGTAAGCCCTAAATCTTCTGCTTATACCTTAAGGGAACTAACTTTGGCGGGAACTGAATTTGGCGGATTTGGCTACCTACTACCTTAACCTTTTCGCGCCGAGTGACGTACATATACGTCTTTGATACAATCCGAGTGACGTGTATGTACGTCATTTGAGTGTCTGCTAAATTCGGTCTCGTAAGTTTTGCTGAGTTGCTCTAGAGGGTTTCATACTAACTTTTTTGAAAACTAGAGAAAATTTCCGATCCAACGATATATAATATGTATAATTTCGGTGCCGTAACAATGAATTATTATGTAATGTTTTCATGCTAGTTTTTGCATGCGCGCGAGTTGTTTATTTTTTTCACGATGGCAAGACGGTTTAGAACCCAAGAAGAAATTGATAACTTTTTAGATGATTTACAGTCTGATTTTGATGATTCCTTCAGTGAGGATGACAGTGAAGAGTCTGAAGTTGGTAAGAATGTATAAATTTTGTCTGATTTGGTAATTTTCTTTGGTCTATGTCCCTCAAACACCCCTTTTCCTTGGATTTTTTCACTCTGCAGCTAGAAACCAAGTCAAAAACAAGTCCTGAATAAAGTTACTGGAAACAATTTTTCTTCCTTTCCTTGTAGAACCACCTGATCAACAGTTTGATGATTCAATAAGTACGGTCGAAGCCTGTTCGAGCTCGTATATACAAGCCCCTGCCTCCCCAATCTTGGACAACTTGTCCATCAGTGAGGACACCGATTCCGATAATAATCCTTCCAGTAATCCATCTTCACCGCCTGATAGCCCCCCATTTAAACGTTCTCGGGTACGGGGTGGTCCAGTGTTTCGAGGCCTTACACGCGGCCTCAGAGTTTCTGTACGTGGTCGTGGAGTTCGTACGCGTGGCGGTGGTCTGCGATCAGAGCGAGAAACAGAACACTTGAGCGGCGATAGTGATGACAGTGGTGTTTTGCGGCCTGTCGAACCTTCTGAACTTCCTGGACCGTCAAACAACAGGTCCACGCCGCTTCAAGATACAGCAAGTAACAGTCAAGCTAAACGCCGTGGTCGCGGTTCTGATCGTGGCCGTCGTCCTGCTCGAGGTGGTCGTGGTGTTGGTAGAGGAGGTGGTCGTGCTGGTGGTCAACTCTTTCGAGCACTAATCGCTGGTGAAGCTACTGGTAACAACTCTGAAAATGATGATCAAGCGCAAATTGAAGGGCCAATTGGACAAAGAGCTGGACGCAGGATAGGGGGAAGGCGTGGTGGGCAAAGAGGCAGGCGTGGTGGAAGGAGAGGCAGGCGTGGGGGAAGGAGAGGCAGGCGTGGCGGAAGGAGAGGTGGCGGAGGAGGGGATGGAGACGGACCAGAACCAGTGGATCCATGGACTGCTGAAGGAAGAGATGAAAAGAGGAGGTTTCATTTCACAGGCACTCCCGGTGTCAAAAATTTGCCTGACGAAGAATTTTCAACGATTGCTGTTTTCAAAACTTTTTTCACTGAAGAACTTGTTCAGATAATAGTCGACGCTACAAATAGTTATGCAGAAATCTTAATTCAAACACCCGAAATCCAGGAAAGAATAGCAACAACCCAGAGAAGCTTGTTTAGACTTTGGACTCCAGTGACATTAGACGAAATGTGGACCTATCTGGCGATTATAA
>JAUJPO010037450.1:0-18771 GCA_032270745.1 Tiaropsis multicirrata | reverse complement strand
AAAAACATAACTTCTTGTCCATAACTTGATGAAAAATTCATCATTTATCCTCAAATTTACACAGGAACTGTACTCTAATATAATTTATTAAATTCCAGTAATATTCTGCCATATAACCATGCCTAAAACCAACAGGAAAATTTGTTTATAGTTTGTTGTTGCAGCAAAGAATGTTTAAAAAAAGCTCAATTCAATGATGCAGAAAAGAAACGGCACATGGAAGTACTGCATAGCGATAAGAAGAGTAAGAAATCTCTTCCTTTATCGTTATTAATATTTTCGGTTAACAAATTTAACCTGAGATATCTGAGATATGTCTGTATTTGTATTTTTGTAATCTTTACCTATATTGAAATCACCTTTCGCATACTTTTTTCAGAGGATGGAAACAAGATCTGGGTCAAAGAGCATCGCTGCTTATATGTCACATCTGCAAAAGAAGGGTCAACAAGATGTAACCTCCTATTTAAATCGGAAAATCAGTTGAAAGAGCATCGAAAAGTCACTGGACATATTCGAAAACAAAAACGAAAACAAAACGAAGTTAAAGTCGTCCCTGAGAAGCGTTTAAAGAAAGACTTCTTCAAAAGTACAGCACTAGCCAATTCAGCCGCGAATTCAGCAACAAGCAATCTTGGAGAATCATCATCAAAGTCGTCGGAGCGAGCAGAGAAAGAGCCAGCAGAGAGAGAGCTAGCAGAGAAAGAGCCAGCAGAGAGAGAGAGTTAGCAGAGAAAGAGCCATCCGAGAAAGAGCAGAGGAAGAAAAAACAGAGTACTAAAACCCAACGAATCGAAGATGATCAAGATGAAGAGCAAGATGACGAAGACGTATGCGCAATATGTAAGAATATATGATATTACTTTTGAAATTTTTAAAAAGTCTTTGCTATTCATCGGAAGGCTCTGTTGAGAAAAAGGTTTTAAAACGTTTCACGTAAATTCTCGAACAAATATCATAAGAACTTTAATATCTGTAAACTCTCAAGTACATTTCGTTTATTACTTTGAAGTCTCATCTGTCGTTTTATAGGCAAAGAATCGGAAGATCCGAATGCTTCGGAAGAGTCTGAGTACGATCCCTGGTACGAGTGCCGTCTTTGCTCGAAATATTACCACCAATCGTGTGCCGATATTGCTTGGCCAGAAAAAATAGCTACAAGAAAGGCGAAATGGCAATGTTGTCGTTATTGAACACTTTCGGTTGTTTTTTTCTCTATTATTTTTATTTCATTCCGTCACTAAAAAAGAAAAGAAAAATATTCACTGCGTCAGGTTTCCTCGCACCTTGCTATAGTAAAGTTTTGACCGCCTTCCCACCCTTTTACATCCCGCCTCAAGTTTATTTAAAGTGACGGCTGCCGACATACACGCATTATTTTCGTCACGACTTTTGAGCAAGAAACTTCAAAGGCTGTCGTTTGGGAAATTTTCAGAACTTTTCAGCTGTCTAAAGTGTTTCAATTGAGATTTTCCTTTTTTTTATCAGCACACTCGCCAACCCCCTCCCCCCTTACGGCCTCAAGCCGTTAAAAAAAAAGAAAATCTTTTGTCGACGGCCCCTAAATCAGTATGGGTTGGGCTTTGATAAGCTTAAAAGTGCTCAAGAAAGCTTATTGTACAATTATTTAAGTGGACATGATTGCATTGGTGTGCTCCCAACTAACTATGGAATAATTTTTCACCTTATACCTGGTGTGTACAAATATGTGACGCCCCAAGCGATTTACAAATTATTTGGCCGGTCAAAAGCGGTATAATGACCGGCCACGCAACGGCCAGATTCGAATAAGACCGGCCTAGAGATTTTTAGACTGGCCAAAGAATGGATAAGATAATTTTGTTTATTGTTTTTTTTCAACCGGCCAGCGACCGGCCAGCTATCGGCCTCTATCTAGTCAGGCCGGCTTTTGGTCCGGCCACTTGGCCGGTCATTTTGTTGATTTTTGTTCTGAATTACTTACAGTTTTAAGATACAAATAGCCACAATATAATTTTTCTGGGAATTTGTCTGTAAAATTGGTCCAAGGCCAAAGAAGAAAATGTGTGGACTTGGAGGCATTTAATTCAAAAACAAAGAATTAAAGTCTATAGTGGGTTTACGGAAAGTTTCGGGAATGGCCCAATGCAATATGCGCCCTGAATACACCAAAATTTAAAACAAGAGTTGCACAAAAGATATACACGCTAGAGCACTGAAAAAGTCCCCATCCAGATTTAGACAAGCTAAAGAGCAGATTTTTATCCCTAAAAATCTTAAAAATCACAAATTAAAACTTTATGTGAAAAAAATTGAAAACAAAGATGAGAATAAGTCCAATGCTTTATATATATATTTTTTTATATATTTTAAGGCCAGAACCATCATAATACATAAAACATCAAAAAAAAAATACAATAAGCAATTTACAACTTTAAAACAAAACAATAGTCAAATAGTCAAAATATACTAAAATTTTACAGACATAAGAAATAACAAATTCTTAATAATTTCAAAGTAAAACTTTAAAAAAATAAAAACAAAAATAGAACTTAGCAATTTATGGAGAAAGACACCTGACATTTTGTCGGAGAAACATAACAATTTATTGTAAGAATTTCAAAGATCTGAGAAAAAAGGACTTCAACAACTGAAAATTTATATTGAACCATATTTGTTTAACAACAACCCATATTTGTGATAAAGTTTTACAACAACAACAACCCTTTTTTACAGAGAAGGTAAAAACCACGTAACAAAAACCATTAAAAAATGAATTTGTTCCAAAACTATTACAAAAATATTATTCAAAAAGTATTTGACAAATACTAAGTTGACAGCCATCAAAAATTACAACTTCTTAAAAAATTCTAAATAGACCTTTGCAATTTATTGATAAGAACCTCGACTTTGTTTACTTCTTTCTAGTGAAGTAAAAAAAAAGAAAAAAAGACTTTGACAACTGAAAATTTTTATCGCACCATATTTGTGATAAAGTTTAACAACAACAACAACAGATTTATACTGCACCTTGTGGATAAGTTAGCAACAACAACAACAAAATTTCATTTTTCAATGATAAAGAAAACTAGAATTTTAATAACGTTGTAATCAAATATGTAGCCATAATTAAAAAAAACAATGTTATACAAATTAATAGATTCTGTGATTTTAAGCTCAAAAAGATAACGTTCACTTCAAATATTTTTTAAAGAAGGAAAATTATAGAAAAAAAATTAACAACTGAAAATTTTGCAATGCGGCAAAAAGATTTGAGAATTCAATTTGTTTGAGATATTGAAACATATTTTGATATAAAAGACGCAAAAGATTAAAAATTATCAGTTTAAATTATTTGCAGAGTGTTTTTTCAGACGTTGTCTATGTTTTTTGAGTTTTTCAGTAATCAACTTTTCAACATGCCCTTGCATTGATTCCAAAATAGTATATTTTTCGTAAGTTGATGCCAGTATTGCCTTCATTTTGGTAGGATCAAACTTGCGATAACTTTGTCTACCATTTATGTTGCAAGTCAAGATTTCATTTGTTGTGAACCATTTTATTATTTGATCAAATCCAAATTCAGAGGCGAGTTTAATTTTGTTTTCGTCAGAGTCTAAACTGGTTGCGGATGTTGAGATTTCGTTGGCCAGTAATCTAATTTGTTCGTGCTCTTGCTGAATTGCAGGGTTCTGTTGTTGCGGTTGGTGTTGTTGCTGAGGTTGGTGTTGTTGCTGAGGTTGGTTCGGTTGCTGCTGAGGTTGATGGGGTTCTTCGTACCATTGGTCTACGTGTGTTTCATTTCCATTTATGTATCGATCTAAATGAGTTATGTCATATATGCGTTCCAGTCTTTCCAGGGTACCATTGATTTGATCAAATTGAACTGTCATCCACGATTTGAGCTCGTCCAACTTTGAAAGAAAGGTCGCAGGTGTTGATGTTGTTGTCCGTCTTTGTGTTTGGTTAAAGGGTGTTGCTGCTGCCCCAGACAATGTCCAATGTTGTTCTGGTGAAATCATAGATCTAGAATCTAGAATGGAAGGTGGTGTCTTGGTTGGTTCTGGCGTTTTGGTTGGTTATGGCGTTTTGGTTGGTCCTGGCGTTTTGGTTGGTTCTGGCATTTCGGATGGTTCTGGCGTTTCGGATGATTCTGGCGTTTCGGATGGTTCTGGCATTTCAGTTGGTTCTAGCGTTTCGGATGGTTCTGGCGTTTCGGATGATTCTGGCGTTTTGGTTGGTTCTGGCGTTTTGGTTGGTCCTGGCGTTTTGGTTGGTTCTGGCATTTCGGATGATTCTGGCGTTTCGGATGATTCTGGCGTTTCGGATGGTTCTGGCGTTTCGGATGGTCCTGGCGTTTTGGTGATCTGGCGAGTCGGTGGTGCGTTGAAGAAATCACATCGGTTCAAAATTGTTTGGCGCTTGCCTCTCAGCTCAACCTTTTCGAACAGGAAGCCATTGATTTTCTTCATCTTCTCTTTTTTGAATGATTGAAATTCTTCGATGGCAGCCTTTTCACTCGGACCAATGTTTCGAGGCTGAAATAAAAGATAAGGAATTGTTAATAATTAATAGAAGTCAATTGTTAATCAATGGAAGAAATATTCTGAAACGTTCCATGGAGATCTGAAAGAATGTAAGTTAGTTTTTCCACTTCCAAAATACTTGTCATTTTCGGTGTCTTTTTAGTTAATGCTCAACAAAAAGTGCATTTATTATTTATACCTCTTCAGGTCCGCTTTTGTCCACTTGTTTGTCACTTGACCGGGCAGACCTGGTTGCCTTCTGCTGTCTGTTTTTCTTGGCGGTTGATTTCTGGACTGGTTTGGGGGGTGGCTGGTTTCTCAGTGGTTTGTTTCTTGGCTGCTTTGGCGGTGGTTGGTTTCTGGGCTAGTTTCTCGGTGGTTTGTTTCTTGGCTGCATCATATCTCGTGTTTGGTATATCCTATTAGAAAATAACATTATTGCATTCAATCCAACTACACGTTTTTATAAGAATAGTCTTCTTTTGTCAAGAGATGTATATTTTTATTGTTCTGGTTAATAGACCTATTGTTCTGAATCCAAATCTTATCTTGACATTGTGAAACTATTCTTATAAAAAGTCTGTTTTTTAAGATGTTTAATTTTACCATTTTCATTTTTAAGGTCGATCGACGCCGTTTCACTGACGAAAAAGATGTTTCTCAAATAACTAGCACAACAGCTTATTGAAAGACGATTCAAAACATAATGAAGGAATTCAAAGTCTAGAAGGAAATTTGAATATACTACTTTCATACCTCTTCTCCTTGTTCTTTATTCTCCCATTCCATTTCAAACTCGTTAAGTTCCTTTTGTGTGGCTTAAAATGTAAAAAAGAGAATTAAATAGGCTTAATAAAAAGAGCATTCCATTCCTTATTAACCTCAAGCTGACAAAATATAGACGGTTTAGAAAATCAAGTAGCGCTTTGAAAGTTACATTGAGTGAAATAGTTTGAATCTTTGAAGGGAACGAACCGATTATAATAAAAATAACAATGTTGTTTTTTGGAAACAAAACGTTTTAACTGTAATATAGTTGTTTATAGATATACCTTTCGGGGTTGATAAAAGAGAAAGATTATTATAAAACAAAAAGAGCAAGCAAAGGACTTGTCGATCAAAATTGACAATGGAATGTCTTCATTTAAAAATAAAAACATTCGATTTGATTCAAAATGAAAACAATTAAGTATTATGAAAATCTTTGTGTCGTTGGTCTTTTTCTTCATAAGAAAATTATAAGACATTATTTAATACATTTTGCTATCGATTATATGAAATTTAAAATTCCATTATAACACTTCTTTGGTTACAGTAAGCAGTTTTTAACTAAAGTTATGTCAAGTACGCAAGGTCTGAGACGAACCTGGAAAGGTCCCATTCAGATTACTTCTTTTGACACTTTTAAAAATCAATTGTGTGAAATAAGGATATAGAATAAGTTCCCAACTGTGTAACCGTCTGCTGAGACAAATTTAAGAGCTTGTTGTCGAGTACGCAAGGTTCGAGACGATCCAGGAACGGCTCCATTCGAATTACTTCTTTCGACACAAGAACTCAAAATATATATTTAGCAGACGACTAGACTTAATCAGTTTACGCAAGGTCCGAGACGAACCAGGAATGGCTCCATTCGGATTACTTCTCGTGAAAGTTGGTAACTTGTTGTAAAATAAGATGAATTACCTGCCATCTTCAATACATCTCCACGGACCAATTCCTTTTTAATCTTAAAGTAGCCAACTTTGCCATAATCCAGCCAATTGACATCTTTGCTTTTGACCAGACACGTTGTTTGGTCAACAGAACAGAAAAAAGCGTGTATTTTAAATTTTGATCCATTTCGACAGTTAAAATCTTGAACATACAGAATGTGCTTCAATCAGTGTCGCATCCCTCTTTTATAGCTCTGCTGGTCCGCGTTCGAATTTTCCATTGACGTCATTGCTACTGTCAGTAAGGCCTTTTCGAATCTTTCAGTAACGTCACATGAATTTGCTTCAAAACGTTTTCTCTGCAACCTTTATTGACGTCAATCATTAAGGACCAGCAGAGACAATTATGGGACCAGCAAAGACAATTATAACTATTTCCCTTTGAATAATTGTATTAATGCAACGTTACAAAGTTACATAAGAAGCGCGCGATGTTATATAATCTTCGAGACTATACTAGCTTGACTAGGTAAACTGTTGTTCCTGGTTTCAAATATATTTTAATGTTACATAATTTTTTAACATTCGAATTATCAGAATACAAACAAATTATATTTAAAACTATTGTTTTCTATTGCGTCAGCAGTTCTCTTTCCCTATAAATACCCCCGCCTCGCCTTTCACTGTGATTTCTTGCTAAATCTCGCGCTGTCCGCATGTCCGGAAAACGCGCAATTGATATTACTGAAAATGAACGAATCGACAAGTTTTTTAGAACAGGATGTGGCTGCAAACTAGGTGATCAGTTATCTCAATGCTTTTTGCGATATACTAAGGATGATATGAGTGGTTTTAGAAACGATGTGTTGGAGCTGAACGATAACGAGCGGGATATGTTGATCATGGGGTTTCTTTTAGCTCGAAAGCCGAAAAATGGTGAATACATTGAGTATTCTCTCCGCGGACAACGTGTATGCCGAACGACTTTTTTATTTGCATACACCATTTCAAAGACACTTTTTTCTGCTGTTTGTAAGCATTTTGAGGATAATGGTCCAGTCCCTCGCGTTCACGGCAATTCGAAAAGATTGCCGCACAATGTTTTGAATTTGGAAAGTAGAGAGAGAGCTATTAATTTCATCGAAAATTTTGCACTCGCGAATGCTGTAACGCTTCCTGGTCGCGTCGCTAATTATCGTGATGATGATGCACGATTGCTTCTTATTCCATCGTTCGAGACCAAAGAAAGTGTGTACGATAAGTACCAACAGCTCTGCATAAATAATGATTTTGAATTTATGGGTTTGAGCTCATTTTCTCAGTTGTGGAAATCACAACTGCCCAACGTTTTGATCACGAAGCCGATGGGTGATTTGTGTTGGGTTTGTCAACAAGGAAACGAGCGTCTCCTGCGTTCACACATCGACGATCAAGACGACCATGACAAGCTACAAGACGAACATGCGGCTCATATTGTCAGTGCAACCGAAGAAGCGCGGTACTACAGAGCACAGGTAGAGGGAGCCAAATTACAAGCCGCTGACTTTCATGACGCTTTTGAAAAACATGTACCTTGCTCCTTTAAAGGCATGGCTCATTACAGTTGGGACTATGCTCAGCAAACTCACTACCCGTCTAATCCGTTACAGCCCGGGCCGATTTTTTTTAAGACGCCTAGGAAGTGCGCGATTTTCGGTATTTGCAATGACGGCATAAACCTTCAGTATAATTATCTAATTGATGAGATCAATACCACTGGGAAAGGAGCCAACACAACGATCAGCTATCTTCACTATTTCTTTGAGACTTATGGAATGGGAGAAACTGACTCATACCTTCACGCTGACAACTGTTCAGGTAATTTTCAAAATGCATATTTCTGTACTGATCCGAAATTTATTTAAACAAACAAACGCTAACATTTTAAGATCAGGATTGTAAGAGATAATTTTGAATTTCAACATTATGAGCCTGGTTTCCCTAAGGACATCCAGAGGCTTTTAATAAAATGTTAATCTACATAAAATTTTAGTTCTGGGTACCAAATATGCTGGTCTTTATTCTTTTAATAAATGTTGACTGATTTTACAATTCATCAGGCATCATAATTTTATAAAATGATACAGTAATAAAAGATATTGTGATCTTTAAAAACTTTTTTCTAAAGATTTTTTTTTCTTATTTAAAATGCTTTTGATTTATTACTCAAAAACAAACAAAAAGATGCTTTATGTAAAGTACTTCAATACCTTAAGGGTACAAACTTTTGTGGGAGTTCAATTTTGCGCTTTCCTATTTTTAACAATAAAAAGCCAAAAATCCGCAAAATCAAATTCCCGCAAACATTTGTGCCCTTAAGGTTAATAAACATTCATTAGTGAGGGAATAATAATCCTTCACATAAATTTCGTGAACACAGAAGAAACGAAGACAATAATTATACCTTAAGGGAACTAACTTTTGCAGTAGAAAAAGGTTTTACAGAATATATTTTTGAGGTTTAGAAATTTAATCTAATTTTACGGTTCAGTAAGTATGACATAAATCAAAAGGAGCCTCAAAGTTTCTATACCTCTCAACAAAGAACTATGCTATGAATATTTATTTTTTTTCATTCATAGGTCAGAACAAAAACAACGCCTTCTTATGGTACCTCATGTGGAGAATCCTCAATGGTTACCATGAAAAAATTGAATACTCGTTCATGATTGCAGGTCACACCAAGTTCAGTTGTGATAGGTATTTCATTATTTTTTACCTTATTGGTACTAATTTTTGCGTGTACACTAATTTTCGTGCAATTTCGAGCAGAGGCCCAAAAATGCGCGAAATTTAATACCGAAATTATGCGCAGTCAGTGAGTGCGCGAAAATTAGACCATGTTTTTTTGTTTTTGGAAAGAAAGTCGCATTTATTTTTAAAAATTTCTTATTTTTATTTGTATGCCTAGAAAAAAATATGTAGGAGGCCTTTGTGCGCATAAATTAATACCGATAATTTGAAGACGATTGGCTGGTGCGCGAAAATTATTTCTTCTTGATGCGCAAAAATTAATACGCGAGAAAGTTAGTACCAATAAGGTAATTTGACATTTTAAAGAAATCAATCCAATTTGAAAAAATACATTTTTAAATCCGAAGAGAAATAATTTAAACAATTTGAGAACTTCAGCTAATTCATTAGCTAATGACACTGTGTCAAATATTTTTGTAAATAATACATAAATCTACACAGCTCTGTATACCTTTTAGGAATAAATCATTTACATACAAGTATAAGCAATGGTTTTACCATTATATACATAGCAAAATTGTATTACAATATCCATTTCTTTAGATGCTTCGGCAGCTTCAAAAAGAAACTGAGAAGGACACGGGTATCATCGTTGTACGAGATTGGTGAGGTCTGTGACAGCTCGAAATGCAACTTTTCGGTCCTCGTTGGCGATCACAACAAAGAAATTTATGTGAAAACATACGACTGGGCAGCTTATTTTGAGAAGGATTTGAATTTCCAAACTGTCAAAGACATTTTAAAGTACCATCACTTTAGGATGACAATAAATGAACCTGGCATTATTTCATGCTACAAAACGCTTGATGATGAGCCAGTCAAGATAAATATATTTAGAAAGAAAAATCCACCAATTGTTACGGCAACTCTTCCAGATATTGTTGAGCCAAAAGGATTTTCAAAACAACGTTCAGAATATTTACGCAAGGAGATTCGTCAGTTCTGCAGACATGGTACTGAAGATTTGGTTGCTCCTTGATAATACAATTACATTCATTTTAGCTCTTATTTTCTTTGTAAAATATCATAAAAAGTTATAGCTAATTATTAGTTTTTAGTCTCCACCGTACCAGAGACTGTATGTCCTGACTTTCATAGCATATCACCAGAATCTTGAAGTTGAAGTATTGAACAATATATTTGCCAATCCCAATTTTGCTGCAAGGATATTGTCTTTCAAATTTTGATCTTTTGTTAATGGTACTTGTCGCATACTTTTTCAAACGTTTTCCATTAGGGGAACTTATTTTGTTAATTAGAAGTTTTTGTGTTAGTTTGAATCTAAAAAAATGAAAATAATAATAGAATTCTGTTGTTTTACCGTAGATATAAGACCCCATAACACTGCGCACCACAGTCATCACACTGCTTACTGAATTCTGTCACCCCTAATTTTATTGAAAACCTAGATAATTTGTCAAGGATGCCTTGTAAAAAATTATAGCCAATATTTAAGATCAGACATAAACAAAACAAAGCTTGCTAAAATACTATTTTGAAACCAGCTGCCAATATAGAGACTAGCCAGTGTGCTAGCTATTGACTAACAATACAAATATGTTAGCACTAGATGGTTTAAATAACAAACAATTTCGCTCATGAGAAAAACTCAAAATCCAAACTTTCAGTCACAATTTGCAAATGTTCATGTTTTTTCCACAATCAAAAACATCAAAAGTAAATGAGTTCAGCCCTAAAATTTGGACTAACCAGTTTATACATCTTCTGTCTCCTTTCCATCCAAAATTTCTTTAAAGAAGATTCTACAAATGTTATGAAAATCTTGAAAATCAATACAAAAAAGAGACTAGCTTTCATTTGTCAGTCAGCCCATCTCCTCCTGCTTCTTTTTCATGCTTGGATTTTACTTTTGTTCGTTTGTTGAAAATGGGACCACAATAATTATGCCGGCAACCGAACAATAACAAAAGCCGGCCAGCAAGGCCGTTCGATCGGCCGATTTAGCGGTCTGTTTACCGGACTGGCCGCTCCAATTAATTCTCCAATGAAGGCCGCTATTAGAACCAGCTCTGTAACGGCCTCTAAATAGTTGTAGCGGCCGGACCGGCTAAAAGGCCGGTCCTAAAGCGACCAAAACGGGGCCAGTTCATGACCGGCCAAATATTTTGTACTTAAAATCGCTTGGGGCGTCACATATTTCCACCCAGGTGTTAACCCCATTGTGTTTGTTATCACCCCGATAAATGCTCTAATCCAAGATCAAATACAAAGATGTGCAGAAATTGGAATCGCTGGCTTACATTTGTGCCAAGAAAATATGGAAGCTGCTAAACTTGGGAATTTTGACATCTTATTTTCAAGCCCTGAATGTCTGTTGGAAGAAAAGTGTCGGAATGTGCTACTGATGCTTTCTCCACGTGTTATTGGTATTGTTATTGATGAGGTTCATGTTGTTGTTAAATGGTAAGGAAAAAGTAACCTACCAAAAAGATAACATATTCACGTCACAATCAAAGAATTTGTATATAATATGTTTTATTATGACAACAATCACAATCAAAGAATTTGTATATAATATGTTTTATTATGACACCCCCCCCCTACAATTACGCACAAAAGAGTACATGAAAAGCAATTAGTAATGGACTTTATGAGATAAAAAAACGAGTATGGGAAGCTTCGGTTATGGTTACATAGCTAATGTCCAAAATGAGAAAATATATTAATCAACGTGGTTTTAATTAATGCAAAAAAATAATTTAATTTCACACTATTTACTTGCTTTAGCTACACATTTTATGTAATAAGGTAGTATACCTATAGATTTATCAAGAATCAGATATAGTCACAATTTGCTATATCTTATAATATCTTTGTTTATAAGTAACATCCATTGGAGTACATTGTATTGAATACCAATGGATTATTGCAAAGATTTACCGTCAGGCTGACTAATCCTGACCACCCCTATGTAATAATGACCCCTCTAATTTACAGAACATATTGTTTTTACTTTAAAAATTTCAAATTACATAATACGAACAAGAACTAATTGACTGGTCCAATGTAAAATATATTCAAATTTGGATAAATTGTTTGCTTTGAAGGGGGGTCAGGATAACATAGGGTCAGGGGTGGTCAGGATTAGCCAACCTGACTGTATAAATTTTACTGTTCAATCAATTATATGTTGTCAAATTCAACTGTCTTTAACACATTAACATTTATTTAACAAGCTTTATACAATAAAAGTAAAAAAGTTCAGAATATTTTAAATACGAAACAAACAAAATTTAAGAATGTGTAAAATAACAAAAAATATACCTTATATATTACTGTATAATATCTTTATAAATAAGTATTTAAGACAATAAGAATGTGTAAAATAACAAAATTAACTTCATGTTTTTTTTTTATTACAAGTTTTATTTACATTAAAAATGTCAAATAAAATTCAAAATATAAGAAAATATGAAATAACAAAAAAACACTGCATATATACAAAACAATAACAATGTGTAGAATTTTAAACTAAATTAAACTACTGCTGTGATGATTTACATGTTTAAAAGATGCTTGTGATATACATTAAGAATTAAATAGAATCTGAATATACTTTTTTGCATGGTTTAAGATTTATAAAATTATATTGGATATTACTTTGTTTTTGCCTTTTCAGGGGACTCCCTTCTACCCAAAAACAAGCGTTTCGTAAAATGTATGCTGAAGTTGGAAATTTACGTGCAATTTTCAACAAACCATTTTTGTGTCTGACTGCTACTGCAAATAAAAAGACCACAAGAAAAATTGTAAACATGCTTCAGTTGAAGAACTATAAAATTGAAAGGTTGAAAAACCCAATGTGAAAATTTCAGTTAAAAAAGTAAAAATCACTTCCGATTTTGAGGAAATCATTTCATACTTAAAACTCATTTTAGAAGGCTTTGATCGTCATGGACATTGTGAAAAAGCTATTATATATTGCAGCAGTATCAAACTTTGTGGTGATATATTTATGCTGTTTGACAGAAAATACAGAAATGGTTCATGGGTCGACTCCAAATCCCCTAAAGCTTAGAGTTATGGAGGAGTTTTCCAAAGATCAAGGTGGAAAGTGTTTTATTGTTGTGGCTTCTTCTGCCTTAGGAATGGAAGTTAACATTAAGCAGATCAGAAACATAATTCATGCAGGGCTACCCTCAGATGTTGAAGCATACATTCAAGAAATCGGTAGAGCTGGTCGAGATGGTCAATCAAGCAATGCAATTTTATTTTATCGTCCTTGTGACATTTCTCACTGCAGTGTACTGACTTGGAGAGAATTATTAAAAACAAAAAGAATCGATGCCGAAGGATGTCTTTGCTGAAATGTTTCAATTAAATTCCAGATGTTGGTAGTGCACTAGATTTACATGAATGTTGCGATGTCTGTGAAAAGCTTTGTGTGTGTGAAAAATGTAAAGATGTGCCCGAGGTTGAAATCCCTGAACCTAAACTTGTACAAAAAGTTAGATCAGCAGACGAGAGAGAGAAAAAACTGTTTTGGATTGTCTTGAACAGTTAGGTTTGGCTAAAAAAGATGTAAAATTGATTATGGACAATGTTGACTTTATTAAAACCAAAACAAATATTTTGAGTTTAGGCAAGTCTCTAAGTGTGTTTGTTAATCAAATTTTTGGTGAAGTTTTTTATTGTGACAATGAAGCTAATGATGTTATAAGTGAAGAAGAGGCTAACATTGATATGCTATCCTTGAATCAACCTTACACATCCCTCGATGATTATGCATTAGATTCTGATGACGATATTCTTTGGCAAGATTTTTTTGGGTGAAATTAAATGTATTAATTATTACCTTATATGGATTAGAAATTAAATCTCCACAAAATGAAATCAAACAAAATCAAAAACTTAAATATCCAAGAAATTTTTGTTTAGGGTTCATAGAAACAAGCTGTGGGCCAAATTTCACTTTTACCTGTTAATCGATGTAAAAAATAAATAAATAAATAACAAATTGTTTAAAAATATAAAAAATAAAAAGGTTTTATAAACTGTTTTCTATTTCATCGTAAAAAAAGTCTTGATTGTTCCATTTTGTAGTAAGTCGTTTCAACCATTTTAAAAGCAACACCTTATTTAGTTTTTTAAATATGTCATTGTCAAAAATTTTAAAATACTCAAGTTTTCGTCCAGGTTTTTTCTGAAAGTTTTTGCTTTCACAGTGAACTTCGTTGAATAGAGAGGCAAACATATCGTGTTTATGTTTATTCGAGTGATGACCGGATCTTTTTGTAATCCCAGCATCTAAAAGTTGTGATTCAACCAACTCTTCCATTCCTCCTATAGCCTTTGAAATGCTTTCAACACTTTCATCTGTGACATTTTGCATTCCCTGGGACTTGATTAGAGCCTTCGTCACTTTATTAATGCGCTCTAACCTTAAGTCCAGAGAAATGTTCTTGCCACGACCACCTTTGTTATTGGCAAAACGGTTCCATTTTAGCCTATGAAACTCTCTAGCCGAGAGGAGTGCGAGTTGTCTTGCTTTTAATCGCAAGCAGATGTAGGCATACTTGTGGTTTCTGTTCATCCAAAATATGAACGTGTATATGCTATAAAACCTCATGAGCCTATCCCCATCACCTTTTTTTACTGCATCATTTGCATTCAAAAGCAGTAGGCCAACACATACCCTAGAGCAGATGTAACTGTGCAAATCATCATCTTTGACTTCTTTTGGTAATTCTTCCAGAGTCGCTAATGGAGGTAGACCGTGTTCTCTTTCCTTGTGCATGTTCTTTGCAGGTAAAAAGAAGAATCGCTGGAAAAAATGAAAAATTTTAGTAGAATGAAATTTCTTTTCCCTGTATATATTTCTATTAGACCCGAAGGAAATTAATTGATTACTAACCACTTTTCATTCATCAGCTATCAATGAAAGAAAAATACTAACCCAAAAATTAGTCACAATTTAAATTTAGAATAGAAAAAATGTATTTCTCATTGAAGAAAAAGAAAACAATGTAAAGCAAAATCAGAAAAATTTACCATTCTCTTTTTACCCTAGACAAAACCATGCTTTTTTACTTTTATAGATTCGTAAAGTCTTACTTTAGTGCATTTTTTGTCACGACACTTGTGAGTTCGTTGTTCAGGCAACATTTTTGTCAGCGCTTCCAATGAACCCATGATATTATTTTTTAGAAATAGGTGAATCCTTCCATGAAGCCATCTTCTTTTTGTTGCCACGACCTTAGTTTCCAGCTCTAATGGAGGATTATAATTTTCAATGCTGTCAGCACCTGATAAATAACAAAAATCAGCAGAATTTAATAATTTTCTTATTTGGTAAAATGTATAGGAAAATAATACTATATTGTTGTTATTAGTTTTTTAATTAAATACCTTCTTGCTTCAAAAATCCTGAAACCAGTAATGCCTTTGTCTCGATGTCAAAGAATTCTTTCACCTTTTGGAACCTATCCTCGACCTTCCTTAGGGCATTTTTGTTACCAGTTTTGATTGCATTGGGAAGATAGGTTCCAGCATCTGCAGACGATTGTTTATTTAAGAAGGTTTTCAATGCAGACTAAAAGAAATGAAAAATGTATGTCTTAGTTTTTAATTAAACAATGTTCAATTACCTAAAAAGTAGAAAATTTAAGTTTTTTTCTTCAGAAAACCTTTAGAAAATCAAGATCCAATTAAATTAAATCACATTAAACTATGCTTACTTCATATCCAGTCCTTATAGCATGCCAGTCTTTAAATTTGGGGATAATTCCTTGTAATCGTTCCTCTACTGTTCTCCCATCAGCTCGAGCAAACTGCACCGTTCTTGACCTTTCCTCCGTTAACAAAAAATGTAAAACTTTTCCCAGTTTCGTCTTGTATTCCATACCTAAATTATAAATAGATAGATGACATATAAATTTCTTTGTCATTACCTTTGTTTTCTTAATTTTTGTATACATCGTAATTATCAATCTTATTGATTTCCATCATGTCCTCGTGGCGGTTTTCATTCAGAGCATACGTTCCCAATGGGATCTAAGGATAAAATAAATAGTTGATTGTTGATAGTAATATTTCCACCAAAGTTTCATGAAACATTACAATTAAGATTATAAATATCAATTATAAACAGCAACAATTATTTTTTTGCAAACAAAATTGTTTACCTGAAAGCATTATTTATTATTTATTCAAAAAGATCACTGATTATTAAATGGAGAAACAGCAGTATCATAAGTAAACCTGTTCAGATATCTTTGTCATTTCTTCAGAATATTGATGATCGATATGATGAACAATAACATCTTTAAAGCCACCCATTGATGGAATATATTTCACCAAAGTTCTTGCTGCAATGATTACAAATTCTTTTTCGACTTTCTTCAGGTCCTGTTTGGTTGGAAGAAATTCTTCTGGTGAAACATCCTTCATTTCTCTTTGTCGAACATTGCTCAAATGACTTCCATTGACCTTTAAAAATAATAGAAATCTTTTTTGATTGAAGTTAATACAACTAGCCTTTCTGGCTTTAAATTTCATCATTTGTTTTGAATGAATCAAATATATGTTGCAGAACCTAGTAAGGTAATACCTTTTCTTTTATTGCAAACATATTGAACCAATGAAACGATTTGTTTTTGTTTGTGAGTGTTTGGTGGGATGATTTGACTTCTCCATCCAAGTCGTCACCAATGAATTTTGGATCAACCCCGCATTCCCCTTTTTTGACAGGATCTTCTTTCTGCATATGCCCTTACCAATATTTTCTTAGTTTAAGTATACTTGAAGTATATTGGAAATATACTTTTTTTATACTTTAAAATACAAGAGTACAATTGTGATATACTTACAGCATACTTTCATGAAGGAGTATAAATTAAGTATAATGAAAAAAATATGTTGTTTTTATACTTTTTCTATACTTAAAGCCTGAAATAAAAACAAGTATAAAAAAAGTATGCAAAGAATTATAAAAAAATCACCAACATGAAAACGCAACTGTTGGAGTATAATGAAAGTATAGAAAGTCTTTCATAATACTAGAATTCTGAAAAAAATAACAAAAACGCTAATATGAGTATTAATTAAGTACATTGAAAATTTCCTTTCTCTGAATCTTAAAGCTTTCATGAATTTTAAAACTTTATGGAGTACAAAAGAAGTACAAAATTGAAAATGATTTATAGATCCCTCAAGAATTTTATCGATCATTATAAAGAAGTATGAAATAAGTAGTATGAAACGTTTTCAAAAGATCAAATCATGCTGGAGTACAAACAAGTGTAAATACACACTTTTTCTTTTATAAGAATAGTTCCTATAATAATATCAAGGTAGGAATCTGGGATTAGGACAATACGCCTATTGTTTGGAACAATAGAAAAATAAGAATAATTCTCAACAAAAAGATTGTATTCTTACAAAAAAAGCACGTTTGTACTTAATTTATACTTCAAGCTAGACCCTGAATATCCCTGTGAAATAGTAACCAAAGCATGGAGATATGGAGTATGCAGTAAGTACGTAAACTCAGAATTCGTAGACATTTCAAATGCAGTTTTCCGGGTAAGTGATCTACCGGACGTGCAACCCTTAAGGATATATTTTTTAAGGTTCTGACAAGTCCTGATAAAGCTCAGGGGTACTGTAAGGCTAGGAAATTGGAGAAAAAATAGAAAATCTTTGCTGAAACTGGCAGAAAATGGCCGAAAAATGCACTGTAAGGATCGTTCTTTCAGCAAAACTTTAAAATGCACTGGCGAGGGTCCGAATTTGAAACACAAATTTTTGTCTGAAGGCACGGTAGTTTTGAGATAAGTAGCAGTATCATAGACAAAGATGGTGCAATATTTGTTTAGGAGTGCATATTTTTAAGGCTTCGTCATTAACTATTGATAATGTGAATAGATAATTGATTTATCGTAAAACATATACACTCGAACACGAAATTTGCACCATCCCTGGCTACGCTTAGTAACGTATAAGGTATGATCTCATATGATCATAATGATCGCTGTTGATATCATACCTTATACGTGTATTATGTAAACAGGTGTTCCAACATTACTAAGAAATGTAAAAATAATACTAAAATATAAATTAAATAAACTATTAATCTTTTTCAAGTCTATTTGGAAAATGGACAACATAATTTCCAGATGAACATTCTATGGAACAGCATTCTTCCAATATATTAGTTTTATTACACACATCAACAATAGAATTGCTTTCGATTGGGACAATATGAGTGAGATCGTAAAGTGGATTGTCTTCATTTATTTTTGATTTTTCAACTATAGCCAAATATTCAATATTTTTTCCTTTGAACACCTTTAAATAATATTTTATATACCCATATGTGTCCCGCCACGCGATTTGGAGTACATAGAAAATTACACTGGTCTTGAGTTACGTCGCACCGGTTGAAACCGGTCAAAACCAGTCAAAACCGGTGCAGTTATTTAAAGAACGATCGGCACCGGTGAGCTGAAATAAAAAGAGTTTCAACCGGTGCTCCACTGGTCGAAATAGCAAGTTAACACCAGTGGCACCGGTTACGGCGCCGCAAATTTTTTTTCCGTAAGCGATCAAAGACCTGATTTAGCGATCCAAGACCTGAAAAACCTTTCCCGTGGGAAATCTAGCGATCCAAGACCTGAATTAGCGATTCAAGACCTGATATTATAACGGCGCGGGAATTTTCAGCTATCCAAGACTTGATTTAGCGATCAAAGACCTGCAAGACTTAGAAACTGCCATAACTTTAGCGATCCAAGACCTTCAACTTAAATTTCTTCTGAAGTTCGGTTCGAACCGGCTTTTGTACTCGAAAAAAAAAC
>JAUJPO010037339.1:0-18773 GCA_032270745.1 Tiaropsis multicirrata | reverse complement strand
AGTCGTACAAACAGAAAAATTGAATCATAATTAAAGAAATTGAAGTCTATTTTTAGATTCGCCGCGGTATGCTATTGTCTTTGATTACGTTTGATTGTATTTTATTTTTGTATTTAACACAAAAACAGGAGAATCAAGAAAATTTATTTCCAGTCCATGGCTATATTCCTAGCTAAGGAAGCAACATCATCAACATCATTTAAAGATGGACAAAAACCCAGCAAAAACTTGTCAAAAATAATTCTTACCATGGTGCATAGAACTCTACTAAAACGAACTTTTCTTTCTGTATAACGTCATTAAAATCATCATTTGTTAAAACTAATACTCCATCATCTTCTTTAGGAGCTTCTGAGGTTTGTTCAGCCTCTTCAGTTTCTCCCAAAGCAACAAAAACAAGGCAAAAAAGTAAGGAAATTCTACTCCACGTTTTAAAATTCGCCATTTTGATTTGTGGAAGCTTCCACTTTCAAGTTTTGTTTGGATTTGATTTTGGACCGTCTTTTCTTAGCCAATCAAATTCATAAAAGCGTATCAATTCAACCAATCATAGTGAACCAAGTTTATATTCAATTTGCGAGGATTTCTTTTGTTCGTGTGCAGTTCCGAGAAATCTGAATCAAGCTTGGGGCGCGGAAGGCAAGAAGGGGCGGAAAATCTCTATCATATCATCCAACAGACTGCAAGAAAATTTATGTTCCAAAGAGTTCATTCTACATTAAAGGTCAAAAAGGTATTCAAAATGGGATGCGACGGGAAACCCTATAAATCTTTGCCTCGTTAATCCAGGGTCCAGGGTTATAAACAATCAACATAAAACGAGTTGCGGAACGATCGTTCCTGTTTTCGCCAAGCGAAATAATATAATGATTTTTAATTTGAGTTGATATGATAAATAGGAGGTAGGAATTGCAAAGCAATTTACGCCCTCTAGATTTGCAAGTGTTGAAAAAAAAATTTATTTTTTAAAATATTATTTTAGGCCAATTATTAGGGAGCGCAAGCATATACCCATGCCAATCAAAGCCTAACCTCTTCCATTCTTCCAACCGACAGTCTATCAAAGTAATGGGATTCCAATGGTTTTTACTGCTCTGACGTGGCATAGTAAAAGCAAACCGATCTTAGTCAATCGAAATATGCCAAAAGCTAAAATGATAATTTAAAACAGGAACTCTTTCCAGTCATTCGAAAGGTTTACCCACGAGAGGATTGGATCTATATTTAAGATGGAACAACATTTATTATTGGAATAAGTTTTGTAAAGTTATGAAAATAATATTTTTGACGTCAATTCTATAGAGTGCCCCTATAAACAAGTCTTTTTTGATTTGTTCCCAAAAAATAATCGTATCTTTTAGAAAAAATTTACTTTAGACATGAAACTTTCAAGAAGTGTTCAAAATAGGTTTGGGAACAATGCTAGAAAGTTTCAGGCGTTTTCGAAAATCAGATAAGGCTACGTCAAATTTTCAAAATTGGAGGCGTTTTTTTTGCCATACCGACCCGGTACAATTTTTTACGCACGTCATACAAAGGAGGCTCCACTCGCTTCACAATAATCAAAATTTAGTATTTAAAAAGTAGTAGACCCAGTCACCCCGCATTTATCTTATGTACTTTTGTTAAAGTTTACTTCAGAACAAAAAGGCCACCTTTATTGAAGGGTCTTGTAGCCAATATAAGGACTTAACATTTGACGGACATTTAGATTGGGGGAATATCTTCTGCAAGAAGCAAACATATCAGTTTTTGTTAATGATTTAATATTTTTCGATCGTGTTATACACAAAAAAAAAATACATATAAGATATAAGCTGATGATTTATCACACATTCTCTCTCAGGATAACACACACCTCACAACACACAATGTAAAACTAAAATACTATTCAAGTCAGCCACCATATCTTAAAAACCACACGACGAATTCAAATTTTAAATTCAAGCACAATCTGCACCGAATTTGGATGGACAACTGGCAACCTCGAACCTAGTCGCTTTCGCTTTCGCTTTCACATTTGGTCACGAGAAGATACATGCATATATAAGAGAACCAATCGTCCTGGGTTCAAGGTTAGTAAAATGACACAAATAGGTTAAAATAATGGTGGCCAGGATAAAAGGTGACAAAATATAGTTGATTTAAATACGTCAAACGTTTGATAGAAAATCATTTTCGTGCATAAAAAAAATTAAAAACATGATTCGTGAACACGACGTATCGAAAAGGATCGCGCACACCATATTCAGAGACTTTCATTAGACAAAGTTCTCTTTCACGTTAGTAGCGATGTTACGCAAAGGGGCTATTTAGGACGTTAGACGCGTCTGTGGTGGCCTGTACATAGATTTTCCAAGCAAAACTTGTAAATGAAACATCTATGTAAAGGCCGCCACGTCCTATAAGTAGCCCCTTGTGTAACCTAGCTAATTTCTAAAGCCGCCCTTATTTAATTATATTTTTCTGGATTCCAAAGACTAGATTCGAGTTTTTGCTGCACACGATTCCTTTCGAAACCACGCCGTCGTCATTCAAGTAAAGCCCTCTGGTGCACCTGCAGATCAGCAGGGTGTTGTCAAAAATATTATACTGACATCTTTAAAAAATAAAACAATAAAATAATAACTTAAAAAAATAAGTGAAAGTTAAAAAAATAACAACCAACAAAAGCGATACATTATTATACTAAAATATTTACATTGTATATAGACAAACAGACAAAATAATATCGGATATACACGTTGTTTTCCCACCCTAAATAGAATATATATTCTTTCATGAAAAGTTAAAAAAAGAAAGTTAACTCAAAACGTCCCTGTAAAACACTTGATCCGCAGCTACATCGTATTTCATTTCAGTTGAAAAGCTAAATCGAATCTACACTTACGACCTCAAATCTGACTTATTGTTTTACTTGAGGGGAAAAAGCATGTTGCACAGATTACAAAAAAATTAAAAATATTCATAGAATATAGATTAGAGAGATTAAAATTATCATGTTTCACATTCAATCCACCGTACTGCGTGTAGAGCGATGCGTCTCTAACAAAATGTCATTTTCTAGCGCTTCCTCCTCTTGAAAATCTTCAAAATTGTTCATGTCCGGAGGAAATTCAACGGGCGAGGGCGGGCCACCCGCAGAAGGAGGCGGTCCATATTCATTATAATAGTTTCCAGACATATCAGGCCCGTTCACATAAGGAAGCGTCAAGTCGTCTTTATATCTGACAGTTACAATGCTCGTCTCCGAAGAGCACCGGGAAATACCGCTCGCCAGGGAAGGTAAAAGCGGCCTTGTAGAGGCAGTACGTAAATGTTTTGGTAGAGTCCTACTTGTGCACGCCGATTCCTCTGATACAATGCTTGGCGGGTGGTAAGAAGAGGGCGGCTTTAACCTGCCCATGGGTAAATAAATGTCTGTTGTAGAGGATAAACAATAAGAACATTCTGAACAGGGCGGTACGGATGGCGGTCTATGACTTGTGCTTTGTGTGTAATCGCTCATCACTGAATGTTCATCGCACGCACATGAGCGGCTGTTCGTTCGACTCTGCTTATTACGCATATGATTATATCTATCGTTTGAGCGCACGTACGACATACGAGGTGGTTCGTTCTCCTGGCACACAGAAACACTATCCATTGCTGAAACTAAACAAGAGTCCACTTCACTCGGACAATAAAGAGGTGTCGTGGGTGGTGCTGGTATATAACCCAGGGTTAGTTTGCTGATTTCACTGATGACGTCATCTTCGTGGCTATCTGTGACGTCATCAGGGAGCGTGTAGTCATTAATACTCGTTAGTGAAACTCCGTCAGACGATGCGATGGTTGGCGGTGGGTTATATGGTAAAGCGCCGTTAGCGTCTGTCACGTTCGTAGAGGAGCCTGTAATATATCGCATGGCGAAACTAGACTGTTTTTTAATGTGTTGCTGCAAACGAGAAAGATCACTGCTTGAAGCGTACGAATCGGTGAATGCGGAATCCGTATTGAGGCCGGACAAACCGTCTTGTAGTTGTTTTTGCGTTAAGATATTCACTGTTTCTTTGTCCGATTGGGTGACTTTAAACGAAGCAGCTTCCCGAAACGGATTTTCGGTTTTCGCGTTGTTCAGCATTGCTTTCTTTTGACGTAGCCGACAAGCAAAGTAGAGGGCGCACACGAAAACGAAAGAGGTCAGAATAGCACCGGAAACGATGCCGGCGGTGTATTCCGAATATATGCTTGTCCGATGTTCTGTAATGTATTTGATGGGTTCCGTAGTCGAAATTGTTGTCGTGGTGATAGTAGTACTTGGCGAAACTATAAAAGAGAGAGAGAAGATTACCAATTTTAACAACGGCTCCAACTTTTTTCTGACCCTCTAAGGTATATACTTTCATAATCAGAAGTCAAACCGACTATATGAGGACTTTTCGACGGGCCCTAACTGAGCGCCTAGAGTAAATACCATTTTTACTCGAAATGTTATGTGATTGTTACATGGTATTTCAAGATGATTGGTTGATGGACCTTTCTGACTCAGTTAAATCATTACCGAAGCCGTAAAACTATCAACATGGATTAAAAATTTACGTGAAAAATTTCTTAACTATTGTCTTTTTAGCTTTGAAACCCGTGTCTTTAAACCCGTGTGTTTTATTTTTAAACCCAACGTATCTTCATTTGCTTTTTACTGTATTTGTGAAAACAAGAACGCAAGAGATTGTGGACCTGCCAAGTCTTATAAAACGAGTTTGGGGAAAAAAGCATTGAGACAAAAGCTTGTCTCTTTTATTCGAGCGATTTTTAGAAACTTTTCAAATTGGAAGATCAATCATATGTCAAGGGAAAAACAAGTTCTTTCTTTGCAAACGAGCATACCTGGCACTAATCCGCAGTTCATTTCATCTTCTCCGTGAAGACAATCTTTCCTGCCGTCGCATATTTTGCTTTGGTGGAGGACACAGGAGCCAGTAAAACATTGGTAATTCACTCCATTGCAAAGAGCTATGAATTAAACAAAAGAAATCCCTGTAAAAAGCAAGTTCTTCGCCACGGAAAGTCATGTGATATGCTTTCCAACCAATAAGATTTAATCATTGCGAGGGGAAAACAAACACTTTGGTTTAACTCACTAAAAGATTTTGTTTACTGAAAACACATAATTAATCTTTAGTAAGTGTTCTGTTTTCCACCAACTCTGACGTCATGTCGTGGCGAAGAATGAGAACAAAAAGGAGAGACGTGTAAGAGAAAATTTGAAAACAGGCTCAGGGGAAATTAAAGCTTAAATTATGCTACTGATATGCTTATTTTTTTAAACAATTCATAAGGCCAAAAAGAAAGAATAGTCTTGTTTCCGGAAATACGGGCGACGAAAAAAAACACATTATTTTCTACTTAATGTATAACGGCTGAAATGAACGCAAACGACTTTTTGGTGAAATTTTTTTTTTTCATTTTTGTGTTGCTAATTGAAATCTTGATTATCATATTATCATTATCATGTTTTATTTTTATATCTTTGTTGTATGTTGTGATGATTATACGCTACCGAAAAAAATAAATGTTTGTTAGCGGCCCGGTGATGTAGAAAAAAAGAGTTCACCCGGCCAATTTCCGGAAACAAGACTACCTTGCTTCTTTGAACATCCAGTTCGAGGCTGATATGCTCATTATTTGCCAAATCTGGGTCTTAAAAAGGTTATGCTTTTGAAATTGAGGGGTTAATACGAATGGAAGAAAGGACAGATATCGGTCGAACACAAGACAAGACAAAACTTACAGCAATCAAGGTCCTTATGAAAGCACGGTTGCAATTCATTGCATGTCGAATTATTTTGACATTGCCCATTACATCTGACAAAACAATCAGACTCTTTCAGTTCTAAAGGAAAAGTGGTAAGAAAGTTTATCGGTGAGGCGTATTGTCGGTAGCAGCCGAACACCGGAGGAGTCTACCCCTCTTTCGCCAATTATTTTGACATTTCCCACTCTTTCAATTCTAAAGGGAAAGTTAATTACGGTTTGTTTGAAAAGTTTATTTCAATTATACAAAAACTGACGGGAGGCTTTTTTGTCAGTCAAAGACAACATACAAATATTCTAGATAAATGGAACAGTTGGAAATTCTGAGAAGACTGTTATTGCATAATCATTATCATCATTATTAAACAACATTTAATTATTGCTCTATAGGTTTTTTGTGTCAACAAAATAAGTGTATTCTCATTTCTTTTCGATGTACAATTTCTACCAGTGATATTATAAAGAAAGAAATTCTTTTCTTATAGATGGGCCATGATAATAGAAAAATCACTTCAGTTGTTAACATTAAATCCGGTCTCTAAACTAATTTACAAGATCAAATTACAAGGTCGATAGGTTTTTTCAGGTTTTCCATGTTACCCGACAACCCTACTTAATTGCCACAAGAGAATCTTCAAGCAAAAGTGTTCTGACTGCTAGTGCTCTTGCTAATATCTAGAAGTGTGTGACGGTCCGTATGAGTTGATTATCCTTCTCGCTAAGGCGTATCTAGATTCGTCTAGACTGCGTAAAACCCTCGACTCAAAGCCCACAGGGATGGGATTGACCGACATTTATTTTTCAATGTTGAATGTAAAATTTTCTTTTTTCGGACGAAAAGTCATTCTATTCAGCAACCGGACACAGTCTCACTCCTAGACATCTAAACAACGTCACATGGACGTCACATGGAACTCAAAAGAACGTCTTTCAACGTCATTTTGATATCTAAACAACGTCTTTCAATGTTACACATGGACGTCGAACTGACGTCTCGTGTTGGGGCTTGCAACACGGATTTTCTCAACTTGTTCGAACACAATCAAAGACTTCTTCCTAATCGTCGTTCAAAATATTACCGAGCACAATTTTTGAATCTGAATATTACCTTGGCATCTCGTTTTATCTTTGTCTACAAAACCAAAACCAAGAGGACAGCCACACTTGCTTAGCAACGGAGTCATGGAGACGGAATAACAAAGATGGCTGCAACCACCATTGTTGATATTACAAGGATGAAGCTCTGAAAGAAAATGGTTGCAAAGATATTTCAGAGTAAATAATGTAATGACAAAACGACAAAATTATGAGTAATCTGGAGATTTCATAATTATAACAAGTTCTCATTTTCATACAATGAATAAGCAAAACAATTGAATCCAATTTAGTTGTTTTGCTCACTTTTTGACTATGTGATAAAAAATAGACCAATCCCAAGAGAGCATATTGACATTTGACTTTTGTCTTAAGCAAAAAAAAATTTCCTGCTACTTCTAAGTAAAGCTGTTTTGGAAGTTTTTAAGCCAATTTGCCGTATTAAGTTTCTCAAGTTAAATCAGTCTCTTTGCTATTGTGTTCTTCAAAAAAAAAAATGAAAATAACGTATGGTAAGCATGAATGTCAAAGTTTAAAAATAAAATAAAAACTTCTTTAACACCGGCCGGTTGTCTCGTAAAAAAAATTTCACCCGGCCGCGGACCGGAAACAACAATTTTTTTTAGGATGGCCTAATTCATACATTGCCAGAAAGACCAGTAAACTTGTTACTGACTATGTCACAAGTCGTATTAATTATTCACTTGAAGCAAAACTCTGAAGATTTCATGGTAATATAATAAACCCTACTTTTGATACAACGATTAAACAACAATGTAATGCATACCATTAAAACGATCCTGCTGGACGGCGTCCAAATCCTTCGTCCCATCATACTCCCAATCTTTGATAGAATAAATGGGCGCCCGCCTTCCTTTGTCGGGCGTTGGCAAAAGTGTGCGCCATTTGAGATATTCGACTTGTCTGTTCTTTCGTTGTTTATCGATCCAATACATGTTGTCATCAAGGACAGCGATGTTCAACAGTTTCACTTCTTTCGGGTTCAGCTCAAAACGCATTATTTGGTTCGTTCCTATGGATACGGTGGAAAACAAATCATATAAATGATTGGAAGCAAGAATACTTCATCCAGAAATCGTTTAGAAAAGGACCAATCTCGGTAACCCTTTGATCTTGAGATTGGCCCTGAAGCTAATAAGGGCAAAAGCATCCTGTGTATGACTGACCATAGGACTAATCTTAAAATCAAATGTTGATAGAATAAAAATATAGAATAAAAATATCTCAATTTCCTAATATAATAATATATTACTGATTTCGAGTTTGGGCCCTTTGAGTTGTTGACGACGAAATAATCTAGTAACTAGATGTGCTGGATATAGTAAAGGAATTAACCAGATATGCTAGAAGGGCAGTCAAGATTGTTAAAATGACGAGGCCATATTAGAAGAGTTTTTAAGCGCATGCTTAGGACAACAGGTCGCCCTAGCAAGGGTTGAAGGACCGTTCTTTTGAGTTCATACGAAGCTAACCAACTGAAAAGTAAGGTTTGCTGGGAGGTCCATGAAACGAAAGCATGCAAGACAAAAAAATAATTATTAAAAAAATCAATAATCAAGAAACGGTCGTCAGTACAGATATCTTCGAAGTGCTTTTCCCATTAGCAATATTTAGTTTGAGATCAGTCAATCTAAATACGGCAAAGTATCTGACGCGCACACCGAAGCGGGCCAAAACAGCACTTCTCCGCAGATACTTTTTACGGGAAATTATTGACAAAGAGAACAGAGTATACTTCCTGAGTACAAAGTAGGTTAGAGGGGGTTGTCGCTATAAGTTACTCCTGTAACGAAGCATACCTTCTAATGAAATACTAAATATGCGTATTTTTTGCTTTGAGTGTAACCAATAAACGCGCCCCTTGATTGCATCGACTGTGATATCATAGTGAAAGAGGTTGGTGAAATTGAACAACATTTTGTGGTTGGTACCATCCATGGAGACCACCTCCAGTGTGTTGTATTGTTGCTTGGGGTTGCCAGAGATTTTCGAACGGTCGTTTAAAAACACCATCAACCTGAGAGAAAATTAGGGGTTTAGAACTGTGGCTAAACAAGTAAGAAGTAAGTAAGTTAATCGGTAGCGGCCATACAGTGGAGCCGCTAGACAACTGGGTGGATTTAGACAGAGCATCACACCTTCCGTCATATTCCAGTGGCTTACCGCACAGTTCAGCTTACCTTTTTTTGCTACTCATTCGTTGAGTGGATGATGGCCGGAATTGAACCTACAACTTTTCGATTGCGAGGCAAGCGCTCTATAGTAAAAATATTTGCTCAAGTTTGTTGTGTTGAGTAACACTGGCTAGCAGTCTGCTGCATAAAATGTCAGTGAAAATCGCTTTCTACATATTTTTAACTGTTATTAGCGACAATCAACAGACTTGAACAACAATAGTTTGTACAATGTGAGTATAAGGCTTAAAATTGTCGACTTCCAAGAAGTGACAGTCGAATGGTGGTCGTTATAGGTCGCCTCTTACACATCTATTGGCTTTTAGTAGAGCAACTTTTAAGATTACAGTCCCTGAGCCCACAGAATGCAGGTATTTTGGTAATCCGTCATATTTGTGTCAATCGCTTTAAAACAACTAGAGTAGTTCTTTTTCTACAGCTTTTTTTATAGATATCCATATAATGGAGGAGCGGTGGCCGAAGTGGTAAGGCGCTAGTTTCCTAATCGGAAGGTTGTGGGTTCGAACCCCACCCAATATCGACCACTGTAGAGGTCAACTCTATCTCGCTAATTACGCCAGGTGACGGTCCGGGTCACATAATAACAAGTCTTCAAAAATGGAAGTGAATTCAGACCCTAAAGGCTAAACATAAAATCGCTTAAAAGAATAACTCACCCTCGCTCAGGCACAGCAATGAGTTTGGTAGGATAATAGTTTGAACTTTGAAAGACGATTCCACAGCGCACTGAAGCGTTTATCGTTCCTTCGTCGTCCAACCGGACGTACGATATGGAGGGGCTGGTTGTATTTGTCCAGTACAAAGTGTTAGACAAGAAGTCGATTGTAAACGTCAAGGGCTTGGCGAACGGATCACACAGATCCAACAGATGGATTTGACCTCTCGATTGGTACAAGATCCCGTTCTGGTTGTAGTCCAGCCAAAAGATCGTTTGCGATTTCAAGTTGTATCTAGCCATGCTGACGTTGGACTTTACGGATTTGAGGTTGATTGCAATGTTGGTTTTCTGGTCAAGAGAATAGCGAACGATACTGTTTTGTTGACTGACCAAAAGAAACGTTTTGGGGCCTAATAATAAAGTTGAAAAATAAAATATTAGTCACTACAAAAAAAAACTTCGCCGTAGGACGGATTACAAATTATCCAAACGGACTCAAACAATCGTTTAATTGATAGATGACTATAACTTTTTAGATTTGCTTCCATTATTATTAGATGTGTGTTTTTGTACTTTTTAAAAAGTGGATTTAACTTAAAAAAAAGGTCATAACTTGGTAACTAATGAACTAAAATTATTCAGTTATACAGAGTTATTGAAAGCTCGAAAATAAAAAAGCACTATTTCCAAGTTTTCCCTGACCGATGAAACCATGTATTATTAGTTCGAAGATATTTGTTTACCTATACACGTTGTGTTGTCATTTTTGTTGAGCGTAAAGTGTGACTGACATCCACATACTCGTGAAGTGAGGTTGGATGGGAAGCAAAGTTGTTGACAACCACCATTGTTGTATGTGCACACATTTGTTCCTAGGTAACCAAACCAAACAATGAGAGGATGTCCATTCGGACGTACATTCTTATACGGAAGCCTCCTAAAACCCTCGTTTTTGACGTTTTTTTGAAATCTCAAAAAAAGTTTTTTCTTTGTAACTTTCCGAATATTGATCAAAATTTCATGTATGATACATCAAAATTTAAGTTAACCTTTCCTCTATACGATGCAAAAATTCCCAAAGCTTTTCGAAAAAATTCAGCTGAAAGAGAGAAACTTTTTTTGTGGTGCACTTGGTACTTTCCACAAAAAAGACTGGACAAGGATAAATGTACAAAAGCAAACTGAATTCTAAAAATGTGAACAATTTTCATTTCTGATCAGATCAAAACCTCGGAAGTGAAACTTTGCTATTTGAAGCTTTGTTTTTCAAATGTGGATTAGCAGTTTACAAGAAAAAAAAACCCAAATTAAAATTTACTCACCTTTTTGAAGGCCGCTTTGATAAACCGAGATATCTTGGCAAATGTTTTTGAACGAGACTTTTGTGTTGATGGTTTTCTTAGCCCCTGTTTCTTTGTGAATGGACGAAACGATAGGTTCCAAGCGCGCTGGATCGATCTCACAAATGTAGAGGTGGTCTTTGTACAGCACTAGTCCCCCAACTAGTCCCCCACCTGAAGTAGTCTTTGCGCTGTAAATAGTTTTGTTCTGGGAGCCATCCCATAACGCAGTAGCGATATATTTCTCAGTGAACCAATACACGCGGCTGGTTTCCACATCGACAGCCAGTCCGAACGGTTTCTCTTTGAACGTACTCAAAGGGTGTGGCAAAGAGCCGTCTAATTCTGCTCGATGAACACTGTAAGTTTCTCCTTTGTTTGATTGTAACCAGTACATTTTCCTATGGAGTGAACGAAGCACGAAATTTATAAAACGTTTGACGGTAGAATGTATGGGCTGAAAGAATGTTGAGTGCACTAGACTTGACGCTCAAAAATAAAAGCCTGCATACGCGAAAGATGAACAGTCCAAAATTTGGACATCTTGTTCGACCATGTTAGCATCGTTATTTCAAGCTCTGGCCTATGGTTTATCAAATTTAAAGCATTCTTTCAGATTAACACCCTATTGTTGCCTCTCATTAAATGAATGAATGAATGAATGAATGAATGAATGAACTCACCCTCTAGTTGGATCGAGCGCAATCTTGGTGATCATTCCACCATCACTGTTTAGTACAATACGCTTGTAACTTCCATCTAATCTGGACACTTCAATTCTGTGCAGCTCTTGTTGTGACCAGTAAATATTCTTGCTCAGCCAATCCACTGCGATGCCCCCAATATGACTTGAAAATCCAGTCTGAATCACATTTTTGATGACACTCCCGTTTAACGGGGCACTTCTGATGGCCTTCGAAACCGGACCCCCGTCCTTGTCTTCAACCCAGAAGACGCGTTTCATTTGAGAGACAGTGGCGATGTGGGTGATACCCTCTCCCTCATCTAGTATCTTGGGTGTCGGTGAAGTTTCTGGTGAATCCATCCATATCATGTTGATTGAATTTTGCGTTGAACAAAGCAAGTAACCATCGATTGCTGAAGATTTTAAGAAAAATCATCAAAATTAATCTTCTTGAAAATTAGCCTCCAGAGATGAATTGTATTCCTTCGCTGACTTTATTTCAGACAGAACACAAGTTATTCGTAAGCCATTGAGCTTATTTGATTTTCTTTCATTTATCAATATTGTATTGAGCTTTTAGACAACTTTAAGCACGTCAAGTTGGCAGTGTGTATAGAAAAGAGTGTCTATCTATTAAAGAAAAATACAAAAAATACAAAAAAGAAGGATAAACACGAACCATTGCAGTCCTTTTTATTTCCACGTAGATAATAACCAGGAGGACAGGAACAATATGCTCCACTGATTGGTTTGTAAAAACAAAGATGACTGCAGCCAAAATTGTTTTTTCCACAAGGGTTGTCGCCGTATTGAAGGTTCATATCTACAGCTTTGATCCCCTTGATATCAGGAACATGGTAAATAGTCTGAAATTGAGTATAAATTTATAAATTTATTGGTTTTTTAAGGTTCTGCAAGAAAAGTTATAATTCAATAAAAATATTCTCTTTCATTCTACCAAAATTTACGATTTGGAATAGGCCTCGAGAAAGGTGTGGATAATCTTTGGCACATGGGACACTCTCAGACACCCCCTATTTTACTTCATCACATGAAAACAAGGTATTTTAGTTTAGCTCTTTGTCATTGCCATCTAATAATCGAATAAGTAGAGCTTCAAACACATTGTCCGTAAGAGAACAAATTACTGACCTCCTTCTGTCGTTTTGTGTTGATATCCCACTGGAATAAGGTACGTTGTTGTCGGTCAGTCCAATAAATCATATCTCCAAGTATCGAGATGCCAAAACCGTGCGGGCTGCCGACTTCCAATTTATACCTCTTCTTCTCTGTTAAACTGTAATATTCAATCTTGCTAGTTCCACCATCAATCCAATATAAGTATCTTCTCTTGTAGTCAAGGGCTACACCGTTGGGCCATTTGATATCATCGGAGATCAATATTGAACGGTTGGTTCCATCTAGATTGGCAGTTTCGATTTTAGGTTCTTTTTCACCCCAATCGCTCCAATATAACCGTCTGAAAGAAAATGAATATGATATGCATTAAATGAGCATATGAATCCACAGAAAAGTCACCTTTTAATGTTGATAAAATGTGGCTAATACAGTTTTAGAAGGACATAACAGGTGCTGGTAAACATATTCTGACTGAGAGATACCGGTATCAATGAAAAGCATGTTTTGTTTTAAGAAATCTCAGTGCTTGAATTTTGGGATATTTTTATTCAAGTATGATTGCCTGAAGGACACCTTTGAGTTTGACATCAGAAACTATCAGAAAGCCCTAAAAACTTGAGTGAACATTTGAGTTGCGCTCACCCATCACCAGGATCAACAACAATATCACGAGGTTCTTCTAGATCTTCTGAAATGATAACTTTACTGGAAGAGCCATTCAATCGTGAGACATAAATCTTCTTGTATTCAGGGCAAGTCCAATACAAATTTCGTGCAACCCAATCAATAGCCAAGTGGTCAGGCTTTGTATAGCCCTTTGGGATTACAGTCTCTACACCTGAAAAATTGTTTAAAAAACATGATTAAAATAATTTGACTTGATGGCATAATATTTAAAACGTTTGGCCAAATTTAGAGAAATGCTATCCTATTGACAAGATAAAAAGCTTATGAGGCATTTGGTTAATCTAAAAGCTGAAACAAATATCTACCTGAACCGTTGACATATGTTCTCAGAATAACACCGTAGTCTAGATCATCAGTCCAGTAAATCATTTTACCGACAGGGTCAAAGTCAACAGCTTTCATATTTTTGTAAACTTCAACAGGTAGGATATAATCCACTTTATTTTGCACGTCCAACGACACAACTCGTAAATCCAGACGGGTAGCAAATACAAGAAACTTGAAATAAGCTAGAATAACAACATAATAATGTAAACATAAAGCTTTCCAGGACGACGGAATACTTGTTGTATTTTTATAAATTTTAAATACTTAGGATTATTTTGGATTACTTTATTTATTACTAATAAAAATAAACAGTATATCATTTAACATTTGGCCAAAAGTAGTTTTTTTTCTGGAATATCAAAATTGGAATATTTTCTGGCTGGCCGGGTGAGATTTCTTTTCATCATCTGCATTTTCCGGAAACAAGACTACTTTTTTTCAGCCTTTTTAATATCTTAAATCAAACATTGAGCTCGAACCTGGAAAAAAAATAATATACAAGAAATTTGCTTACAGGTAGAACAGGACTTGCCATCTTCCAATAACTTATAGCCAGTGGGACAAGCACAATCATAACTCTTCTTTTGTTCCAAGGGTTTAAGCAAACACAGATCACTGCATCCTCCTTTCTTATACCGGCATGGAGACCTTACTGTTGGTGAAAAAACTTAATTATCAAAAAAATAGTTTCAGACAGACAGACAGACAGATATAAACTTTCCCATAGCACAGGGAATAGGCCCTAATCCTTAAATAGGGATCACAGTGCTAGACAGATAAATAGTAGTTAAAAAGAACTAGTGCCAATAAATAAAGGCAAGACAAAATTGTTCTACAGGCAGATAGTCAAATATAAAGGGTTTAATGAAAAAAGCACCCCTACCTACACCTTCATTCTGAAAGAGTTTACACTATGACAGTTATAATAGTAAAAGAGCAACTCTCAGTTAGCTGTTTACAGCAACAAAATAATTATATTCAGAATTTCATATAAATAGGCTGAAAATAGAGTGCTGGCTCTGGCTACATTTTATCATTTATTATTTTCTATTTTCTCCCAGGACTACAAATAATAATGTATAAGATAAACAGGAATATATGCGCAACACTGACAACGTGCGCACCGCACTGGGCTCAACTTTGGCTTAAATTCAATGAATACAATAAAGTAATGACCCAGTCTTCCAGCCCAAAAATGAAAATTTTTCAAAAAATGAAAAAAACACCCCCAGGTATTTGCCCTAGGAACAAGTGTACCAAATTTCAACCCAATCATTGTCAGATTCTAGCTCAACTGAAGTTGAGAACAACAAAAATTATACTTACTGGATTCTTGAGAATCCTTTCCAAACGGTTTAGCAGATGAGTAAAAAGGCATCCCTGTGATGATCATCGAACAATTGTACCAATCTTGGGTGGTTTCGGTGACTGTACGATTACACTGAAAGATTCCTGCTTTTACATCATCGCGATTACTCTCCGCAGAAGTCAAGAAGACCTCTTCTTTGAAAACAGCCATTGAGCTTATAGCACCCCAAACGTTACTTGGAATTTCAAGTATAACCTTACGACCTGTCCCGTCCATTTTAATCATTTCAATTTTGCCTCTCCAAACATCAGCCCAATAAATGACATCATCTACTGGGTCTACAGTGATGGACGAAAGCAAGCCAATATTCGAATTCACAAGGACAATGTTATTTGTTCCATCCATGTTAGCTCTTTCTATTTTCTTATAATCTCCCGCATCATGAAAGAAAATGTACCTGAAAAATCAAAATTAAATGAACAATTTATCATTGTCGAATTAAAAAAGTTAATTGTACAGGCTGACTAAAATAAATTTGCACATTTGACGGCCAATTGGAGCACTAAAGATGATGCAACAAACTCAATTCAATTTGATTCATTAGTTACCAAGAAATGACCCTTTTTTGATGTGTTTTTGCATTTTTCGAAAAGTAAATTTTAACTTTGCAAGCTCATAACTTTTTAACTACTGGGTCAAAATACCTCAAAATTTTAGTTAGACTATCCTCTTTCTAAAACAAGTGACTTTGGTTTCAAGTGAGATTTTTTTCAGCCTAAGAAGTTGCCAGAGTTTTTTGAGTCACCCAGTACAAAATTGGGATTATTATATTTGTGTTGTAATGAAAGTTTGTACCCATGTTTTGGTGAAACACAAATTCTTCGAAGAGTTGCTATTTTCCGTTGAAAGAGTACTTTCATCATTGTTCCGTCATTGTTCATAACAGATATCCTATTCCGCCGATTGTCGGTGAAGTAGATTTTCTTTGTTACCCAATCGACAGCTAAATGATGGATCTCATTAGTTGACTTCAGTAACAGCTATAAAAAAATAATATGCATGGAACTTTGAAATCAGTGTAAGTCATTCATGTAAGGTATGATTAGAATAAAATGAAAGAAACTTGAAGAAATATCCCTTTATTTTAGTTTTATCTAGTTTTAGACTTTGGTTTTAGCCCTTCCCCTCTCTGATCATAAGATATCACAAAAAGACATTTCACATACCACAAATATTGAATCAAAAGAAAATTATCTATAAAATGAAAACTTTGATTTCAGCGAAATATCAAATAAATTATTTTTTTCGGAAACACATCATTCGAATGGCTTTAAAATGTATAACGTTTCTGTCTTACCTTTTTATCTTTTGTTATGATATTGAGAGAGTAGAGATACGTGGAGTCGCTGATGAAGTATAGTGTCTGCATCTCAAAATCGTAATCATAGTCATTAAGATATTTGAGTTGTGGGCTGATTTTGATAATCTGACTTGAAATACTAGCATCATATTTTTGAACAAATTCATCCGTCATTAACAGAATGGCGTTACTTTCACAAGCTAAAAAAAGAGAGCAATTATCAAAACTAAATGGTTATGTGGAAGTAATGATCAGGTCCTGGAAGAAAACAAAATAAACTTTATCAAGATCTGAACCATTTACAAATTCCAATGGTGTGGAATCTTTCTGTAGACCAATGGTGTAGTATTAAAGTCGAATCTATTCCCAAGAGGGAAATCTTGCAAATTATCTACAATTGTAACTTTTACAACCCTTCCAACATCATGTCACTCCTTTGTACAAGCTTTTTTCCTTTTATTTTTCAGTTTTTTATTAACAACAAAGAAAAGAAAAATAAGAAAATAAGAAAATAAGAAAGTTAAAATTGTGCTGGATAGAATTGTTCAAATGGTATTTTTCTACGATTCTTAAATTTCAAGTAATTTCACTGGTGAAAAAAGATTTAGAGCCATTTCAAATATTTTTTGTTCTATTAGGCCACCCTAAAAAAAACGTTTATTTCCGGTCGGCAGCCGGGTTTATATTTAATTTTTTTTTATTTTGATGATATTCTGTATCATTTGATTTTCGCTATTCCTGAATGATATAAATGTTCGAAAATAAGCTTTAAAAACTTTATAACCAATTCTGTTGGAATTTTAAAAAAAATAAATAATAAAAAGTCAATAATAAGGGGATTTGAGGCTTCAAGATTGTTGAAAGAAAAACTTAAATGACTGGAATTTTGCACAAAAAATGACAGAGAGGAGTAGAGACAAAAACACCAGCTTTTTACAGGACTTTAAAGATGCAAGTGAGGACAAAAAATTGCCAATATTCCCGACTGCCTATCTGGAATCTATTTACATCTTGCAGATTGGAATAGGAGTAACAGAGTTAGGGCCATCTACGGTACTAAAGGTCAGTGATTGAAAGGAACATGACTTTATGACAGTGACAAGGTAATTTTTGGTACAGTATGGTACACTGGCACTGTGAGGATAAATTATATATACAGAACTTTCAATATTGTGCAAGAAAAGCCCCAAGGGTAGACAAAATCCTTCAATTGGTTTGACTCTCTCATCTCTCACTCGATCAGTGTCAAAAATAATGTGACATTCCAAAAAACAGCTAAAATCAACTTTCCTGAATAAAATTAGTAATTTTGAACATTCTTTCATGGAAATTTTTGAGATGAAAGAGTGGCTTACACAGATATCTATAATATATTTATTTTTGGAAAATGAGCAAAAAATGTGGCTACATGGCCTTCTTTCTTCTTTTTTTAAAAGTCAGCCACAAACTTGTACAATCAAGTAACTTGTACAACCAAATAATACAAAAAAAGATTACCTCTAAGCCTTAGTAAACATATAGTCAGGCACATGGCCTGGAAGCCACACGATTTGCTCACACTTTAGAAGATAACATCTCTGGTTCTAGGCAGCCACAAATTTAGATTTTTCCAGATTTGGAAAGAAAAATCATTCAACGTTTTCCTATAAGTCCTAGCTGGCAGCCAAATTTTAAACTGAAACAATGAGTAAAGATGTGGCTACCTCTGAAAATGTCACAAAATAGGGGTTTATTTTTGACTCTAATCACTCATAGTAAAGTTCATTATTTATCAATATATGCAAGGAAGTTGCACAAAATTTTATCCCAAAAAGAAAATCCTCAAAAACAATACCAATCAGTCTTCAGCACACCAATACAAAATACAGATTATCTAAATGAAAACGAACGTGATTGTCTAGTTTTATCAGATATTGATTTTGATGAAAATGACTTTATTGAAGCAATCAAATCAATATCAAACAATGCAGCTTCAGGACCAGATGGTTTCTCTGCAATGTTCCTCAAGAAGTACTGTGAGGAACTCTCAACACCCTTATGTAAAATTTAAAGAGAGATTTTCAATAATGAAACTGCACCCCATACAGTGGGGGAAAATACTTACTTTTTTTGTGCAAAAAAAACTCTTGTCATTTACATTTTAACAAGATGAGTGAGAAC
>JAUJPO010037228.1:0-18774 GCA_032270745.1 Tiaropsis multicirrata | reverse complement strand
AATTTTAATCCGTGTTAACGGATAAGGTTTCAGGTTTACAAATTATTTCTTATTAATTATTTTCCTTTTGGTTACTTCATCTTTATGTTTTATTTTCTGTCAGATCATCTGACCTTCACTGTTAGGTAGGTCCATTCAGCATGTGGCTTGTTTTTATTACATTTCTTTGTTCGATTAACATTGTCTGGATATGACCAGATGGTACTAATTGATGACAGTGCATAAAAGTACATTGTTTTTCAGCCCTGTGAATTCAGGCCGCAATGCCAACGTAAAAGCCATCCCAACTTCAACTGAAGTCAGCTTTTATTTGCCAACATACTTAAGGTTGTAGGTCGGCATGATGACAAAAGAGATGGCAAAGCTGACCTAAAATAAAAAAATTCCACATGTTTGATTACGTACAACAGTCGACCTAAAATCATGGCCAATTTTGGTCACGTTAGTGAACGTGCCAATTAATTTTTCTCTGGATTCAGAGGGCTGGTTTTTTGCATCAAAATAAAAGCCTAAAAAACAGTTTTTATTTACTACTGCCACCAAGCAAGTGAGAACAAGTCATAACACTCCTTAGTTTTATGATGTTATAATTATGGTTCAAGTTGTTACTCGTAAATCTGTTTTTCCCAAAATATTATTTTGCTAAATTTCAATAACTTTTTTTTATTGCATATTTCTTGTTGTTTTAATGCAGGTCTTTTTATAGATATATATTTCACAGGTCTAGTTTGAATGCAAGCTTTTAAGTTCTTTTCTGATCATATCAATTGTCAGTTTGAATGTTACGTACAAATCCATTTGTGATCAAATCTCAGGTATTGTACCAGAGGGCTCGTTTGTAAAAACACTACAAAATTGATTCTGCAGTATGTCAGCTTTATCCTCATATGTAAAACTATCGGCCTTAAAATTCAAACTGTTACAAAGTGCTACTACAGGGCTCACGCTACCATTTTGAAAGTGAGGGGCCAAATAAAGTGATAACTTAAGTTCGAGTCAGCCTAAGGTGCCACCGTGGTTGGCGGTGAGGTGTCAGACTTTTTTTGCAATTCTTAGGTGCTGAAACAGCTAAAATGGGCTTGTTTTGCTGTTTGAAGTATTCTAAGTATATCGAAAAAGTTAAATTGTTAACCCAGGGTTTTTGGTTATGTCTTAAAAAAATTTACTTTGCCAAAAAGTGGGGGAGCCATGGCCCCCCTCCCCCCTGGTAGCGTGGGCCCTGTACTATGATTTTAAAGTATGCAATAAATCCTTGTGTTAAAATGTGCTCTTTTGCTCCTAAAGCTTCATGCAAAAAGTTTATTTCTCACTTAGCTAATAAATCATTCATACTGTTTCAATGAATTCAGATTTCTATTTGAATGAACTTATGATTGCAAATAAATTTGCAATTTGACATTTTTACTAAATTATTTATGTTGAGTGTTGAATATATCACTGATTCCCTGAATTGTTTATTGTTGTATTTTCAATTGACATGAATCACTATAAGGAATATAGTACCTTATCTCAGTCAGCTTCCTTAAAAGTGTGGACTGGCAAAGCATTAGCTAGATGTATATCACATGCATTGTGGTTAACTTTTTACCTTTTATAGGTTCCAGCGTTTACTTTCTTCTTCATTATGGTTTTTACATTTTGTGTGTAAGACTTTTTTGTGAAAATAATTTCTCTGACCGTGTCTGTTTTCATCTTCTTGTAAATGTTTGGGAATAGCTTCCCACCAACATGTAACTGTAACTGTAAATTTTACACCACACAACACTTTTTGGGTTTATTTGTTGTTCTTAATCTGAGTGTTTTATTGTGTCTTTTAGATAGTTTAAGAATTTCAACAAAACAAAACAAAACAACAAAAATGTTCCACGATGAAGATGATGAGTTTAGCAATCTTCCTGTAAAACCAAGAGGAGGTGGAGCAAAAGTCAACATACCAGTCGATGATGATTTTGATTCGTTGCCAGTGGTACGACGCGGTGGTAATGGGCCGGTAATCCCTAGTGATGACCCATTTGATAACGTTAAACTTTCTGGTAGCATAGGTAGTGGTATTCAAGATGAGAACCCATTTGACAGTGTCGTATTCCCTGGAAAAACAAATGGAATCTCACTTAATGGTGATGATCTTGAGGATGATGATGATTTTGATAGTCTACCAATCAAGCCGAGGGGAAAGGTTGTTGTACCGGAAGAAGAAAAATGTGTTACTTTGAATGGCTCTGCTAACACAACTTTTGATATGACAATAGGTACAAAACCAACCCAAAATTTTGATGATATGCCCATTGATTCTAAACCCGTTCAGAACTTTGACAATGTGCCAATAAAAGCAAAATCACCCCAAAGCTTCGATAATATGCCAATAAAGGCTAAGTCACCCCAAAGCTTTGACGATATGCCAATAAAGGCAAAATCACCCCAAAGCTTTGATGATATGCCAATAAAGGCCGAGTCACCCCAAAGCTTTGACGATATGCCAATAAAAGCAAAATCACCCCAAACCTTCGATGATATTTCAATAAAGGCTAAGTCACCCCAAACCTTCGATGACATGCCAATAAAGGCTAAGTCACACCAAAGCTTTGATGACATGCCAATAAAGGCTAAGTCACCCCAAAGCTTCGATGATATGCCAATAAACACTAAATCGACACCAAGTCTAGATGACTTATTAACAAACGAAAAACCTAACCAACAAAATACAGAAGTAGAAAGTAATATTGATGACATTCCGGTAAAATTAGATAAACAATTAGACTCACCAGAAGTTACCTTCAAGAAATCCATACAGGAGACAGATTTAGATGAATTTGATGACCTTCCAGTTAAGCCCAGAGGTGCAAGACCTGTAACTGTTCCTGGAGATGATGCTCCTATGAAAACAACAGGTAAGATTATTCAAACACTATAAAACTTACAAACTATGATACAAAATACACATACATATGCAAATCAATTATTTTACTCTTTTGTGCTTATTTGTAGGGGACCCGCCCCCCCCCTAAAATTCAACTGGCCTGTGGTGTTTGGAATGTAAAAGTCTGACAACCACAGCCATGCTTAATTTCAAAAAAAGTCATACGATATTTTAATGTTTCCAAAGATACTAATATACTATAATACTAAAGAGACTGATTTAACTTGAGAAACTTAATATGACAATTGAGCTTGAGAACTTCCAAAACAGTTTTACTTACAAGCAGTACGAAAATATTTTGACTCAAATTATACAAAAAAAAAATCCCGGCCGCCCGGGTGGACGAAATTTTACTCACTAATTCTAGTTAGCAGTTTTCAAAAATAAAAATAAAACAATTAAAAACCATTTCCATTTCACTTATTTAGAAAGCTCTTGAAATCCATACAATTCATAGCTTTTGCCTTCCTATCAAGATTTAAAAAATGTTTGGTTTTCAAAATAACTATGCTCTTTCTCTGTTCAATAAATGGATACATTTGGAATTCAAAAATTAAAAGAAATGAGTTTTTCTGAGCTATTAGCTGCATTTATTTACATAAGAAATGTATAGAAAATGACTCAAGAATCCATAACATGCAAAGCCACAGAACCCAAACATTATACAAAAATCACGGTCTATCTTTCATAAGGGAAAAAAAATCAAATTATAGATATGAATCTGTGTCGTAGTACGGCAAGAACTTTTTGTTCAAAATGTTTCTTTCGTGTAGAACTACCACCGTCGAAAAGCAAACCAAAAGGTGTAACATTTGATTTGGCTGCCGACACCCCTTCACCAACACCAGCTCCAGCATCATCAATAACAAACAATAAAGATAATAATTGCTTCACCAACGACGAGAATGACGACTCAGGTGTTGGAAGTCAAAATACGAGTGGAACGGGTATGACGTCACACGATTTTGGAGACGGCTTTGATGGGGAGTTTCAAACAAGTGGTGCAGGTCAGTTTCAAATCATGCTGTATTTTTGCCAGCCTCCTTTCCTATACATTCGAGTAGGGTTAGACTTTACCAGGCCAAAATTGTAAACAGGCCATTTTTCATGCCATTTAAGGGTCCGAATATCGGACACTGCCCTTCAAAAAATATTACTGTATACGTTAAAATTTGTAACAAAAACAGGCTTTTTTTTAAACCGTTAGAAAAAGTGCTCTCCATCTGACGCTGCCCTGTAAATCCACAATAAGGGCATTACTAGTTTGTTCGATTAGAAGTTTTAAAATAAAACTTTTAAAATAATGCAGAATTGAATAACACCCCCATACAAGGAGCTTGGAAACCTGCTCTAATATTTATTATTATAATCCTTACTTTCCGTTAAAATACATATGTTATACTTTTACTACATTCACGTGATATTCCAGCATTTAATAGATTTAATTTGAATTTATTTATTTATTAGATTTCCTTAACGAGTTGAGTTTCCTTGAAAATTGTGGTGACAACGACACAGAAGCAGCAGTATGATAATTATTTTTGTTTATTTATTTATACCAGATTATGTTGGCATAAAGCGTTAACCTTTAGGCACCGAATGACGTACACTGCACGTCCAAAAAAGCCATTTTTACAACCTCTATTTACAAGTCTATTGGTCATGGCTCAAAATCACTTGCTTTTCAGCCAAAATGCCCCAAGGCCTAGGCTTTTCTGTGGTTCCAAAAGAATTGCCTGAAACCCATCACTGTAACCACAATCTGCCTTTATGAAGTTTAAAATTCATAAAAAAGTGAATAAATGGAGAGTTGTTTTTTAAAGAATACATCAGTGGCTAAAGCGCTGAGCACTGTTTCAAGAACTGCCTCTTTTACATACAAAGCAAAATGTTACAAGCGAAGCCATATTTAACTGAATGTCTGAATGAATAATAGGCAGTGTCAAGGCCTAAAATCTAGACACCCGACATCCTTACCAGGGAAATTATTGGTTCTTTTCATAGGACTGATTCTTACGTCTTACGTCTTCTTGCGCTTGGTCTCCTTCTGTTTACTACATACAATATCCTATAATTCTCTGATTTATAATAATACTCTTCAGTTTCCTCACCCTCCTTTTTCTCTGTTTCCTTTTTTATCAATTCATTTGACATTAAAAATGAAACTTTTTCTATACTTTAACATTATGTTTACAAAAGATTCAAATTCAAATTCGCGAGGGTGGTTCCTGACACATGAATCTTATTGATTCACTTCATGTTTCTTCTTTTCACCCATTAAAAATAGCTGTCAAATTCAAAGCTTTTGATTTGAAAGTTAAATGTTAATAAAATCAACGCTTGAAATCTGCTAACATTATTATAAATTGTTTGTCTTCTCTCTTTAAGCTACGACAAGCAGAATTGGCAAGAAAGTCTCTTTATGTTCGTTTTGATCCGCTGGTCACTGACTCTCCTATTAGTAAGTCTGCATTATTTTTTGAAAATCATATGGTGAAAAGAAGAAAATACGTTTCAAAGGTTCTCAGTTTTCACATAGAAAATGAAAAAGCACAACTTTTACTATATTCAAACAATCATTCGTAAATGAATGAATTATTTGAAATATTATAGGATACTTGCTCCATTTAGAACATTTTTCGGAAAAAGGGTCAAATTCACGAAATTAGAAAAAAATTCTTCGATATAAGTAATTTGATCTGACCTCTTAGCTCTCGTTTGCATTATTTAACTCCCAAGGCAATAAAACTTGATTATTACCGATAATTAAAAAGCTTTGAATAATTACTGTGTCCATTTTCATTGCAGATATATTGTTGTAGCAAAAAAGAAAACAATTGATAATTTTCTTGGGTTTTTTTTTACAGCGAAATCAACAGAAGCAAACACCAAAGCAAATGCTCTAAAGTAAGTAATCGATATAGAATTAGATTAAACCCCCCCCCCACAGTCCACTGTTTTACAACTTTAAAGATAATATCCATTTTTAAGAACTCGAGCTAAAATCTTGTCCAGAACTCTTACTAACCTGATTAATCAAGCCATCTATAGTAGCGCTGCGATACTGAGTAATGTGTTCTCGGTGCTTTATTGTTTTTCTTATATCCGTGATTTTACCAAGTAACAGGTACTTACTGGCTTATATATCTATTCCATATATTCCATTTCTTTTTGGTTACGTTTTCGCGTTTATATTCCATTTGATAGAGTTTCAAGAAATTTGTATTCTTTCGCAAAGCATCATTTTTATCTGTTGTTTTTACCAGGAATTTATTGAAATTAGGCTTTCCCAGAAAGAATTTCGAACTCTCCCTACGGATTTTTCCACGGAGGAGCCCATATTTTCACTAAACTGAATGATGAAACCAACGAGGTAGATGAAACACATACAAAAGGAAAACAACAGTCTTACCATTTTGTTTTTGCTCTGATTTCCGCCAAGTTTCAAGCCATTTAATCCATATTCTGCAGTCGTCATTAGTTGTGTTTACTTATTATTTAACAATTCACTGCATGTCCTGCAGCCTTCTCCCATTATGTATATCTCTGAACGAAATCTTTTTATTTCCTTTCCATATACAAGTTTCTTCTCTTCGTTGTTTTTATTTCTATCGTTTTTTCCTCTTCATTGCTTCAAGCCTCCTGTTGGATTTGCCAGTCTGTTAAGTTCCTTGAAGAATAAGATGATAGGATTTCAATTTCTCCTGATTGGATTTTTTAGTTTTTTTAGTGGTGGTTTATATATTTAAAAAGAAGTAGTTTTTAAATAAAAACTTTGTACTTTTAAAGTAAGATAGAGTCATCAACACTTTAATTGGTTTAGTTTTTTTGAACTTTTATGGTTTTGGATGTTTGATTTAAATAGAGATCCCTCTTATGTAGCAGATACATGCCAACGATCAAATAACTCAATCAAACATGTTTGAAAAACATCAACGAAGGTTTTTCTTTCTCTTCAAAACTTTGTATACTTTTGGACTTGTAATTCATGTTTTTGTTTGATTATATTTGTTTACATATTACTTGCTTGAGTCCCATATAGACATTAGATTGATTGTTCTGTTCTGATGGAGCATAAGTTTTTCTGTTAAAAACAACCAAGCCACTACCACTAGAAGACATAACTAAATTCAAGATGACTCTCAGCACGAAGGATTTATACAGTTTTACAATGTAACGTATTTCACATTTTTTTGGATATTCATAATTATCATAAATGATAAAAAAAACTTTTTCTTTCAATGTTTCACTTTTCATATATTTTTCGCACTTCAAACTTCAGAAATAGTTTCAATCTTTCTTCAAATTTCATAGCAACTAAAAATTCTTTGACATTTTTATGTATCTTTCTTTTAAGACTCACACTTTTGGTTTCAGAGGCTTGTGTTTATTTTCATGTCTTTATAGGGAACATTTTTTTTCAAAACATACACAGACAGAGACGCGTTGACACCTGACAACGTTAACAAGACGTTACTTAGGACCGAAAAGCCTTCAATTTTGTTATTGCCTTGTTGACTGAGAGATAAAGCTTTATAACGAGTTTATGAATGAAGCGGTGATAAAAATCATTAATTGAATAAGAAGGATTTATATCAACTTTACACTTTTTGATACCCTTGTGTGTACGTTGCGTTCTTATGGTATCAAATCAAACGAAACACACAACAGGAAACGAAGTGTTTTGATCAATCAGCCCAAAAGATGGAAGAATTATTAAAATCTTGGAAAATGACTTCAAAAGATTTGTATCGGATAGAGTAATAACTTGTTTCTTTTTCTCTTTAAACTGGCTTCCTTTGATTATATGGTAACTAAGCTATATATATACAAACTGCAAAATAGTGTTTTCAAAATAAATATATGTATCCTCTAGAAGATGTTAGAGGTCAATTTATCCTTTCTAACTTCATCAATAAAAAATTCCCAATTTTTGTTTTTCTTGTTAGCCAATATTTTCTTGCATTTGTATGCCATCTGATCTCTATATCGTTGACTTGTTGCATTACTGTATCTAGTGAGCTAATCTCTTTGGAGGCAACAAGATGCTTGGTAAAATTCGAAAATCGCTTAAACATCTGAACACTACAAATGATCGGTATAAATGCTTATCTTATGTTTTGTTTAGGCTTTGTCTTCTAAAACTTTCGGATTGGGACTTCTAGATCTTTTTAGTGTAAATCCTTTTATTTGGAAGGTTGACTAGTATGCTACACGGATTGATATGACATAAAATATGCATTACAATATGTCAATGCCAATTCAAAAGAGATTTTATCCTCACTTAGCTAAGACACCCTACATCACAGACCCAGTTGGATCCCTTTTAAAAACTCATAAAACTGGTTCAAATATTTTTCCCTGTGGAATAACTAGCACTTTCACTGTAAAGCATAGATTTATTGGTATCTCTGGTCGATTAGAAAATCAAAAAAAATCAGATTACGTAATCTACTGGAATTTTACCTTATCTGTTATCCCAAATCCTGACAAGGGTGTGGACATAGCCCGTCATATATCATCTTAATACTCACTGCTCAAGACATTCACATTACCACTATGACATAATACAGTATCTAGAATCAAAACCGATACCTCTTTGAAAAGTCACAATATTTCTTCAATTTATTCACCTAGTTTGACTACCTGGAAGTTTTGGAAGTTTTTTTCCGTAACAAACTATTCTGATATCAGCTACAACTTATTATTTTGTCCGACCTAGTCAAAGCTTTTTAAAACAGACTGTTTTTCACTTAATTGGTATTTTTTCATTTTTTTCAGTTTTGATGATCTATCGTTGGACTCGTCAAAAGACATGCCGGGTAAACGAGACAAATCGTTCGACTCGAACTCCAATCGAAGTTTTGTCGATATGACCGATAATCCTTTCGAAACAAAATCATCAGCGACCGTAAGTCTTTTCGTGCACAACGTCCGTTGCCTTATGTTACTGTATGTACTTTAAATTTTTTGAAAATTAGTTTTCTGTCATAAAAAACAATTTAACATTACGTTATTTTTAAAGGATAGATTATATATAAGAACATAAGACTTCGAGGTCAAAATGTTAGGAGCAATTTCTTAAAGATAGCGAAAATTAGCCTATTTTCACACCGTTTCTTTAGCAAAAAGAACGTTTTTAGGCTTAAATCCAGAAAATTTAAGGTATTTAAAGGTGGTTTCTTCCACTGGCGACGCTTTTACAAAAAAAAAACGTGTTTCGTGCAGCAGTACAAGAGACCGTTTGAGAACATACTAACTACAAACGATAAGCTTTGTTTAATCCCTCTAATTCCATTGTAAACAAACTAATTTTGCTATCTAACAAAGTAGAGAAGTTTAAAAGTGTCGTCTTGACTTTGTCAAAGTCCAATATCACAATTAAATGTCATACAGTTGTAGTCATATGTGATTAAATGGATGCCACATATAAAAAACGCACCTGCCTCGTGAAGAAAACCTTTTATAAATTACTCTGGTCGTGAATCTTATAAGACGAAAACCTAGAAGTAGCAGGAAATGAGATATTAATTGCCCCAATATCCCAGGAGACACATGACGTTTTTTCAACGTTGTTTTAACGTCTAAATAACGTTCTGACGTTAGAGCGTTCGTACGTTCCGTACCTGTTGTGATACAGTATAGTGCTGCATAAAAGCTGGGCACGACTATCAGAACAATAGTGATCTCCAAATAAGGCGTAATGCTATGCAGTAGAATTTCAAAGCGACGCAGCCATTTTAACAGCTGGTTAATTCATTCTTTTCAGCGGTTTAACGTTTCGATTTGTCTGTACACACACACCCGATATCTTGATAGTTTGAGATTTTTCAAACTAAGCGCTAAGATTAAGTTTATGTGAGATTTTGTGGGGACTTGAAGCGGCAGCAGAAGAATGAATTTTCTACACTTCTCTGCAAAGACTACTTCATGGAGAAAAAAAACAGACAATGTGCACAGAGTATACTAACGAACGATAAACATGGGGTAATACTCTGGTACAGAATGCGTTACTTTAGGTGACGACCATGTTACTGTACCTCCCTTGCAATAATTTACATTTACTTTCTGGTTAATCAAGCGAAATGGCTTGTGAATGTCGCAATTTATTTGATATTTAATACCAGTGTGTGCTAATTTCATATTATTTAGGACACAACGACGAGGATCGAAGACGAATTACCAACACTCGACATTGGTCATCATCGTAAATCACCTTTATCACAAAGCAACGAACTTATTGAGGTTAGTTTGTCTGATTTATTGCTTAAAAGCCTACAAATAATACAAAACTGAAATGCACGTCCTTAAAGATCATTGAACGCTGAAACTGTTCAACCCGTTAAGTAACTGAGCAGCTTTGCAATTAAGCTAGCATATTCCGTATGAAAAGAACCGTCATTTTCGTTTGTTGAGAAACTAGCGGTAAAAACTCGTAAAGGACCTGTTGTGATTCTATTATGCAAAAACTACATGCTTCCATATGTCGGTAGTATTTTGCCTCTGAATGCAGTATTATGAGTATGAATTATGCATCCATTAGGTTTTAGTCGACTTACATTTTTCAAAGTAAAAGTTAATGCATTTGTTAATTTGTTTTGGCTAACGACTTATCTTACGTGTTAACTAGTTGAATAGTTCAGTTCCTTTCTACCGAATTAGAAAATTATGGAAAACGTTACGATGGGTTGAAGTTGAAGTTAAACTAAACATTCTCCTTCGAAAATCCTTGCTAATTTGAGACCACTCAAGTTTTCCGTAGTAAAGTCTCTTAAACGAGTTTGGAGAACGAAGCATCGAGACAAAAATGTGTCTCTTTTATTAAAGCGATTTTTAGAGACTTCTGTACTTAAGAGCTCTGACCATAGTAAATTTTCGTATTTTGTGATGCATTAGATGTTATTTTGAACGTTATATAGGCCATTAAAGTATATTAAATTCAGTCTGTTCCTAAAAATGTCAAGAAGGTGAAAACAAAAAGGTTTTATTTTCAAATTCCAAAACCGATTTTTCACTATGGTCAGAGCCCTTAAGAACGACGTAGTCTGATTTGCAGACCCATACTAAAACTGTTGGACGTATATAAGAAGCACGTTTCGTTAGAGGATGAAAAGCGGCCTAAGAACGACGTGGTCTCAATTTGGATAATTAATTATATGTAAACTCTTAACTGTAATGTAATGATGTTTCAGAAAAAACGGGCGGTGGAGGATAAAGCCTTTTTCTCATAATTTACCTCCGGACAATTTTGAATTTTGACCACTGGACAAGCGTGAATTTGACTCCCGCATAATTCTTTTTCTGGAACAGATGATGTCTCTAGACTTAGATTGACATTATCACGTGCAAAAATTAGATTTGACAGAACTACTTTAAGTTAATTTGAATGATACTGTTTAAATTGGTTTTTAATAAATGTCAATCCTTTTGACATATGCTATCGAAAATAAATGCTTAGATAGCATCAGATTGAGTCTGTATTTACATTGATGCATCTAATATCAATCGCTTTAAATTCTTTCTTATCAAACTGATGAGTATAAAGTGACCTATTATATTGGGGTCTTTGCTTATGTTTCTTGAATTTTTTTGTATTCAAAATTGTTGATTGTTTCATCAAGATGTCATACGTATTGAATTGTCTAGTGACATTACGTCAGCTGATGTTTTAATTTCGGGAAATCTTATTTGGATGAAAACAAAAGTTTCTGTTTTGTCAGTTTAAACTTTTTTTGTTTTTTTTGAACGGAATAAGCTTTGCTTTGGAATATTGTTGAATTTCGACTGTTTGAAATATTTTTGGTTGGTTCTGTATGCAATGAAATTCGAATATGTACCAAGCGATTTCTGCATTGATAACAATCGTTTAGTTGTGGTTTCTTTACAAACGAACGAATGAATGAATGAATGAAAGATTAATCAAAGAACAAAAATCAAATCAATACTTTCTCAATCAGTTCCATTCGACTCTGATTGTTTTGAAAACCAAACCAATTGTTTTATGTTCGAAAACCTATCATGCAGAAGGATATAACAGTTTGATCTCTTGAGCATGTTTATTCAAGCCTCGGTATTTAAAAAACTATTACAACTCCATTATTTTGGATTTTTTGAATTTTGCAGCGAAACTTATTGCATTTGGAAAAGTCTAGCTCCAGGGACTCTGTGTTGTTACTGTGAAGGCAGTTGCTGTTTTCTCTTTGCTTTTTTTTGGTCTTCTTGAAAACAAATTGGTTGAAATTTGATGAAGAATTGAAGAATCTTTTTTTTGTTGTGTGGTGGTGTAAATTGATTTTCCCAAGAGGAGATTTGACCTGAATTTTCTATTATTACATTTCGTAGAAAGAAACAAGGAAGAAATGAGGGATTATGAAAAAAGGAAAACTTTATGGATTATTTTTGAATGAATTTTTAAAAAACATCTGCCTGCGTCTCTCTGTCTGAAGGTGTAGTAGGGATCTGTTGAAAAGGGGAACATTACAGGACTTTATATCAGGAAGAAAATCATCTAGCTGTGAGATGTTTTGCTAAGAGTTGTCTGCAAAGAGATAGAGAATTTTTTTTCTCGTTAATATAATTATTTCTTACTGCGTTAGCCATGATAGAATCTGCTTATGGGACCACTTTTATCATAATAAACGGTAGACGGATTTTCTGGTAGAAACTTGTATGCTTTCCCTATAACGTTCAAGTTGAGGGAGCTAGAAAACTTGTTCGATTCGCAAAAGGGTTTTTATGACATTTCTGGGATTGCATTGTAAGGCAGTTAGTGGAGCCCCTACCCTCGCTACAGTTTTGTACGACATCCCAAGTTGTTTTTATCAGAAGGGAATCTTTCGAAAATGGGAGCATAAGAATGGGACATAAGTGAAACAAATAACAAACAGCCTTATGGTATTTATCAGGAGTGAGTTATATTCATCTAAGACACTATATTTAGCAAATTCACTCAACTATTTTGATGTTCCCAATTCCTTTCCCTTCCCTTCAATACCTGCCAACTAGCACTAGGGAATCTGTGGAATTTATTGAATAAACAAACAATTGTAAACTTACACAGGGGGTTTGTGAATATGTAAACATGTTAGTCCATCTTCGATGTCCCATTTTTCATTTTCTTTTCATCAAAATCAAAAAAATTATCACATATCCACAACTTGTGTTTCGAGAGAGTTTTTTTCGGTTTTCAGAACATTTTGTTTCAAAGAAGAAAAGAGCTTATACTTTTGAGTTCATCAATTATGAAAGATAGCATGTTTCTTGTTATTTATACTAAAGAGTTTTGTTTTAGGTTAAGGCTTTAAAGATCCTTTTTCACTATTTCCTAACATTTCTGCTTGAGAAGCAGGGAAAGTTCGTTCGGACGAAATTCGCAATGTTTATTTTGCAGCTCTAAAGTTTATTTTTACTGTTGCACGATAATGCGATTAGGTTTAACGAGCATTTCGTTTCTTTTCATTTTTTATGATCCTCATTACTTGTCATTAGATGTAGCAACATAAAAAAGAATAGGAAGCAATTAAATGTAGCTTTAACTTAATATGGAAGAATCTGTGACTGACAATGATGGACAGAAGCCATTGTTAAAAAGTCGGAAAAATACAGCAAGCAAAGACAGTTTGTCAAAGCCACCAGCCAGCGAACAACATCAGGAGCGAGGTTGCTGCTGTTTTGATATTTTGAAATTTGCTTTTTGTGGGTTTGTTTGCTGTAAGAAGGCGTGTGGCGTTTCTAAAGACGGACCGCCCAAAACGGCGAAAGGAGCATCACAGGACGTGAACGAAAACAAATTTGAAAAAGCGAGAGAAGAATTTGAGTTAGAGCCTAGCGAGAAGACTGAATTATTGTCGGACGTTGATCACTCGGCAGAGGAGAAACCCAACCAAGATCTTTTGAAAGCGAAAGGAAAACAAATTCCAAAGGTCACTTCTAAGCCTGAAGCAAAGGTAAAGGAAGAAGAAAAAGAGGGTGAAATTCTGAAAAAGAACAACAGTCTCTCTAGTGTTGAGAAAAGTTTGGAACCGCATAAAGAGATTGCTATCATCAGTTCAGACGACGACAACGAGAAAACAAACTCATCTAAAGAGGACGTTTCACTCCAAACTGAAAGCCCTCCAGACTCGTCAAGGAAATCTCCCGAAGGAAGCGAGAGACGTTCATCGAAAGGTTTGGACGCTGAAACTCAAGCACCAACACCCAAGAAAGTGTTAGTACGACAAGGCGAAAATATCCAACAACAAGAGTCAAACGGCCAAGATATGGTAGCAACTGCGATTACAGGGGCTAATCATTTTTACACGCTCGTCTCTGAGGTGAGTGATTCACAAAATACCTTTCGGTGTTGTTTTTCAGTAAAAAAATGTATTATTGAAAGTTTCTGACATTAAAAATTGAAGCAGTTGTTTCGACGAGGTAAAAGGCCAAGTCCAAAAATTTCCGTTCGGATCAGGACTCGCCAGTCTTAACCTAGTCATCCTTCTACCATTTTCAGTTATATAATTTTGCTATATTATTTGGAATTGAATTTCACAAAAGTTTCGTCGTTAAATATCGTACAGTTTAGCATGTAATTCGAAAACTCGTACAATTCGAACAAAATCTTCGATCCTGTCCGACTTAAGCCTTAAATTTTCGAATTACACGAGTTTTACTATATTTTCTAAACACGTGAAAATCCAAGTTTTAAGTCACTTTCCAATCATGTCAAACTGGAATATTACGGCTTTCTTTCATCCATGGTAATACACCATTCAACTCATGTCATCAATATTTAAGTTATTTAGGAGATTTTCGTTCTTCCTTGTTTTGTTTCTAAGCTACCAATGTGTAAGCACAAGCATCAAAACATACGTCTTAGTAGCAACACGCTAACAGTGTATTTTTATACTCAACTTCACCCCTGTATGATATATCCTTAATGAGTTACATGTTCTCTATATAGTTCTCTATAGGCATGCTGCATCGTATTACTCAACAATACCTTCATGCATCCGCCTACCATTTCCTTTTATAATATCATAAATATTCAGTTTTTGAACGCTGACATCAGATAATTGCAATCATTTCTGAATACAGGCTCGGATACAGAGTTAAACTATAACCAATGATGGAGGAGAGTGCATTAATTATCATTTTACCTTATAAGGAAACTAATTACTCTCCTTGAATAAGAAAGCCTACCTCCTGTATCCGAAATTTACTTCCTATTCTACATCTATGATCATTCTTATAGATAAGATAATTATTTTTTATCATTCTGAAAATGTTTCTTTTGGTTTACTCGGTTCAAATCCTTCAATTCCTAGATAGACTCGAAAATGTACTTCAGAGAGAGATCTATCTCTTTTTTTATTAAAATCTTATTTGTATTCTACAACTCCTACCTAAAAAGTCTTTGTGAAAAACCTTGGAAATGTACACCAGGGAAATCGGAACTTTTTTTAAATTGATTTAAAATTTAGAAGTCATACAGCCTTTCTCCCAAATAAAGCAAACACATCGGTTTTTCATCTTGAGCAAATGAGGTCTACATTAAGATCTATGAAATAAGCTTGACACTATTAGTACTTCATACCTATAATTAAATTCAAGTCAAGAGCTTTAAAATCGTCATCACACTTTATCAATTCATTTTTAATGAGCTGCATATTTCATAAACCGCAGAGTACTGTGTATTAAAAATTCGATTATCTCACTATTTAACGTTTTTTAATTACTCATCAAAAATGTTGAGCTATTTTTTTCTGAATTTCTTTGTTTCCCTTCTCGTCGAAAATTAAAATGCATCCTTCAGTGCAGTGAGCTCGACCAAATGCTTATATCATCATATCGAACTAGATAACAAATAGGTGTACGAAGCGAACGAGGAAAACAAATCAAGAGCTATTCCCTTGAATTTTCTAGTATATTTTCTAAAACGTTTTGGTTTTACCCACTTATTTTCTCTTTATTCTTGTTTAAAGATATGTCATAAATTAGGATATCACCCCTCGGTCGGTCGGACAGAAAGTTAAAAGATTCGATGGTCTCAGCCCTCAAATAGTTAATTACAATAGTTAATTATAGAGCTTATTCAAGTATGCAAGTATGTTTAGTTTGGACAGTAAGAAATACTTTCAAGAAAGCTCTGTTCTATAAATAACCGGTTTAGACCTCGTTGTTGCCATTAGTATTTAGATCAACAAATGTTCAAGCTTTGATTAAGAATTTTAGCATCAAAGATTTTTTTCAGTGAAATAAAACCGATCTAGATGATCAAGCAAATAAAATGCAAGTTGATTGGATAATTTGTCAAAATAGCAATGTAAAGAATGAGGCGTGATCTGCTTGTTTGGGAAGCTTGTCGAGATTTTGAGCAACTACGTAATATATATTGATCGACCAAGTCTAGAAGACAGAGGGAAGAATCTATTTGTTACAAGATCATAAAAATGAATAAAAAAGTTTCCGTATATTATTTAACGAACTTTCGGAATTGTGTCAAAACGAGACTCGGTGTTAAAGATGTCTAGAAAAGTAACTTGAAACCTATACTGTACTCCAGAAAAAAGGGAGAGCAAAAAAACCTTCTCTAGGCTTTACAAACGGGTTATTTCTTGAACCGGAGATTAATGTCACTAAATCTATTCATCAACACACATATCATGTGGCTTTGTTTATAAAAAACATAGTGACTTCATTTATCAGAAAAAGAACAAGAGTAATTAAAAACTCGCTCATTATCAAAATTTTAATCCGCCATTTCATTACACACGCTGGTTAAAAGAAAAGTAGTGTAAAACTTTTTTGTCAACTCTATAATTTGATAATTCTTTACGATGTTTGTAAAATGGAGGAAGGATATATATATAAACAACATATAATATATATTATATATAAACTGTCAATTGTTCAAAAAGTTCGTAGGTTTAATGATTTGATGATTTCGTCTCATATGTAACGGCTTTGATCACTACTCTTCGCTGTCTTTTATAACAAGTTCTACTTTCTCGGTTTTGCTTTTCATATCGCTTTTCGTATCTTTACTTGAACTTGAACGTTTTTCGCAATTTTGGAAACATTGATTACATATTTCTCTTTCATCTTTCAACCTTTTATCGACTTTTGGGTCATGAAGTGATACCAAGTCTATGTTTAACATGGCTGAACGTATGTTTAATGCAGTTAGTTTTGATTTCATACCTTGCAATTCGCTTTGCAGTTTATCCAATTGTTCGTTCATGCTTTCTTTGTGTGTTTCTTTCACAGTACTGCTGCTTATGGTTTCTATATATTGTTTCAATAACGTCGCACCACTTTCTAATCTGCTACTAAATTTCTCTTTTTGTTTTGTTTTGAAAGCGCTCAATCACAAGAGAATTCTTTTTATGGTCGTAAAAAACATTCGAACGTTCGAATTTCGAAAATCGAATGTTTTGTGACGTAACGTAACAACATAACATTCCATTTAAAAAGAGAGAGAAAAAAATAATCTTTACAAAAAAATTCTTGTTCTTTATTGTTGTTGTGAAATGTCGATTGGGTCGCAATTATTTTTTCAAATAAATTTAACCGCACGTAATAGCACAATCCATTGCATTGATGACTGGAATAGCAGTCTTTCTCATAAAAGTTTACGTGGTATTTTGTGGATATGTTGACTATGTTCTAAATGTTATAGAAAGTTCATGCAAAAGAGGTATGGGGCTTGGCTATTCGAACGAAAAACAGCAGAATGGAGTTAACGAGGAAAAGCCATGTAAAAAGCAAAGCATGGCAAAAGAAGAAAAACCAGAATTTGAAAAGGAACAAAATTCTAAAAACAAGAAAAGTCCAGACAAAAAGAAGAGACTTGATAAGAATAGAAATAGTATAGCTGTGAGCAGTTTTATAGAGAATGTTGAATCGTCAACACAAACTGAAGATATAGCTGAGCAAATTAAAGAAGCTTTGAAATTGCTTGTAAAACAAACGCAGACGGATACTATAGAATGTGAACTGAACAGCTCCTTTACACAAACTGACACTCTTGTTGAAAATGACATTGAAATTGATACTGAACCAACGAAAATTGAGCTGGAACTTTCAAACGTTTCTCAACAAACGGAATTTGAAACGGTATTCAGGAATATTTATCTAAATTTTAAGCATTTTCTTATCACAGGTTGAGGGAAGGGGGTAGTTTTTCTTTAGTTGATCTGATATGTAGCACTTGATTATCAGATTTTTCGTGGTTTTAGTCATGAAATTTGTTTCCTAACCGAATATTTCTTTCGAAGAGAACTTTTTAAAGTTTGGTCCAAACTGCGATCCCATTATAATTTAGCGCTTAACTTTGATCCGATCTTTCATGTTACAGCCTCTACTTTACACTCAAAGTGATTTGGATGAAGTTATCAAATCTCGTGAAGAAGAATGGCAAAAGAAATATCAAGAAATCGAAAGCAAGGTGTGTACATTTTATTAGCTAGCCTTATTACATTCCTTTTTTGTTACAAATCTCTCATGGTTGTTGATCCAGCTTTTACTTCAATGTTGATACTATGTGAGGAAACTCAGTGTTGGAGCATAAGAAGGGAGGATCCAGAAGGGTTTGAGAGAGAAATCTATTGGTCGTTTCTCGCAAATCTCCTTCGCTTTCCTTTTAGTTTATGATCTGTCTTTTCTTTTTGGACCTACCTGGATGTCCTATAAATTAACCTCGGTCCGAGAAAAATTTTTCGTGCCGATTTTAGCCAAAAATGACCTGAAAAAGAGGTTTTTGGGGATTTTCTCAAAATTGGTTCATTATTTTTTTCTGACTTTTTTCACAAAGATGGTCATCTGGATACCTATGATATGATTTTTTTAAAGATACGCACATTCATCAGACAGACAAA
>JAUJPO010037117.1:0-18774 GCA_032270745.1 Tiaropsis multicirrata | reverse complement strand
TTGCAGTGTTTGTTTACATTTTCAAATGCGCGGGAAATTCTAAAGATTCGCACTGCGCAAGGTTTGAAACTGCCGTGCTACGGTGGCAAAAAAGCCAAGCAAAAAGATAAATTTAATCCGGTCCATCCACGGAAAAAAGAGTCTGGGACACAATAACAAAGATGGTAGATTTTTAGAAAAAAATAAATTCGAAAGTATTTTTCAATCACCAAGACAAAACAAACCAAGAAATTGAATTGATGAATGAAGAAATGAGTGTCGATGATAAGAAGGGCTCACTCTATCAAAAGAACAACGATGCAGCAAACAAAGAAGTTGAAAAATATATCAAATTTTTTGTGCGAAAGTCATTGCAAGCAGTAGTTTCTTCTCGAATTGGTATCCATAACAAAACAAGATGCAAGCCTGCTGCAAAAGGACAGGATTGGTTTAATATTTCCTTGCATGAATGTGAAGCTAATCAGAAACTTCAAGCCAAAGTACGAGACATTTATGGGAAAAAGATACCAACATTATGGGACCCAATAAGCTTAGATATCATATTGCGTACTTTTGATGGAAATTACATAATTTTAGAAACATGGCAGCTGTCAACAAATTGTGAAAATAAGGACCCAAAACACAAAAATCACTTTTCTATATATAATAGACTGGGTATTCTTTTGAAGTCGGTGCTTTCAATCTCAAGGGTATTGCCTTCTTTCAATCTGGCCAAGAAAAATGAGAAGGATTTTTCACTGTTTTTCAAAGTGCACTCAGAGGTTTATTCTTTACATCAATATGAACTCCATAACAGTATATCAATTGGGTTTGTCAAAACCCCTATTGGCACCGTGAATATAAAAGCAATGTACAGATCCAAGGTGTGGTTGAGTGGCTCTTTCCATGCACACACATACAAAATAACAGATCCAGACTCTCTTCTACCACTTTTCAACGAAAAAGATGGTTTAAGTAAATCAGCATTTCAATCTATTGATATGTTCGAAAATGAACTTGCACTGGCTGTTTCAGAACAAGAATGGACCAATAGCTCATATTCCATGACCTCAAATGCGCAATCGAAAGTAAAGCACTCAGTAACATCTCCTGTTAACTTTTCTTCTACTGCTGCAAGCATTGGTCATGAAGATGGCTTGCGTCAAATTGCAGCATTTGTAGAACCCTTTACCTTAAGTGACATTAATTTGGAGCCCTTAGATTTACCGAAACTTCCATCAACACCGCCATTTCAGTCATTGTTACCTTGTAAATCTCCTACAACAGATAATCTAGATGGTAATCCAGACCCGGGCAAAATTATCAAGCAAGAATCTTTTAATTCCAATTTCAAAGGTATTGATAAAGAAGGACAACACACAGAGGTTTACAGACAAGCAGAAGCAGTAGGGTTTGAAGATGATTTTGTTCTTGTTGAACTAAGACCAGCATTTTTTTCAGAAGATGATACTGTTGGGAATCTTTATAAACAATGTCAGTCACCAGTTCATCTTGATATATTCTCTTCTTTAGAACAAGAGGACGAAGATGCAGAAAGTATCGACCTTGATGCACAACTTGAAAAATACAGGAAAGAGCTTCTGGAGTATCAAGAGTTTTTTAGTGACACATTGAAAACTTCAAAAAGTGTTTGTAACAATAACTAATGAGTTCATTTACATACAGTACTGTAACATTCTTGTGCTAAGGATAAATGTAAAAACTCTAATACGCCATCCCCAAATAAACTGTTTTTTTACACAATCTTTAACACCCTATCAGATAGTTTCCACTTCTGGATAGGTGTCATTACTTTATTTTGCAGAAAAAGTTAAAACATTTATATATTGGATGAAAATTTCGCAGCATGAAAGTTTTGGTGACATTTTAATTTTGTGGGTTTTTTACCAAAAATCTCATTTTGCATCATAATTTCGTGGTTGAAGCGAAAATTAAAATGCTCCAGAATTTTAATTTTGTATTTCACTGTCTTTTTAGTGTATTTTTTGGAGTAATCACCGAAATTTCACAATTTTTACCAAAAATTGCATTTAACTGCATTTTGATTTATTGTAGTCAAGCTTCAAATTCATTTTCTGCAGCATTTTAGTTTTGCAGATTTTTCAACTTGACCGCAAAACTCCGAAATTTTCATGTCGTAAAATTGTCATGCAATAAAGTATTGGTATAGTAGCTTTTTTAACTTTTTATCATCTTATTTGCTGAAAGTTCTTTTTGTTTTCGTCGTGGAAAGAAAATATTGTCAAATAGTTCTTTAGTTGCTTGTTTTTTTAGTTATCATGTAATACATTAGCTATATATTTATTATAACATTCTTTGATCTTTGTTTATAGAACTTATGCAATGACTAAGAACTTCCATCTTTTAAACTTTATGTTTAAATGACAACACAGACACTCTTCTAAGTGTTCATTCATTTCACAGAAAAAACCAAATATCTTACAATTTTTAGATCTTGCAAAATAGACTGTGTTTGATCTCTAAGTATAAAAATTATTTCACTTTATGCTAATTTTAATATCCGTTTAGACATGACAATATTATGTCAATGCAAAATTTTGTGGGTACTAATTTTGGTGGTTTAGGTTAAAAACCGCTAAATTTTGAGTACCCGCAAAAACTTATTTTTCTTAGGAAACACCAAAAATGTGAGTTTCGAGACAATTTTAAGGTTAAAAAAAATTCAGCTTCTGCCAAATTAAATTTCCTATCAAAAAACCTTTTCAGTCATCCACCAAAATTTGTACCAATAAGGTATATTTCTGAACTAATGTTCAAATATAAAATATATTATATAATTGTTTTTGACTACCTTAAGGGAAGAAAATTTTGCGGGAAGAAATTTTCGCTGCATTTAATTTCGCGGTTCAGACCTTGCAAATTAAATATTTCGCGGTTGAGGGTATTTTTAGTCCAAAATATAGGCTAATTTGGCCTGAAAACTCCATTTTTAGGGGTAAAATTTCAAATTTCAAGATTTTATGTAATTCGCGTAGTTTAATTTCGTGGTTGACACCCAAAACCGTGAAATTTAATTCCGCGAAAATTTCTTCCCTTAAGGTAATTAGATTGACTATAAGTCATTTTTATATGGATCGATCTTTTGAGATCCTCTTTGTATTCATTAGTGAATAATGTGTTAACTTTTGAATGATACTTCGCCGCTTCGTTTTCTAGAAAGACAATACCCTGTCCATTTTAGAGCTTTTCGAAATTGATTTTTTTCATCGGAGTTAAGAAATCTACTATTTTTTCATCGGAATATTTTTTGAATACTCTTTGGAAGTTAGTGTACTTTGGCAAAGGAAACGTGTATTCCTGGAATCCTGTGTAGTGTTTCTTTTATTCAGATTTTGATTTTTAGCAATTTCTTTATCTTATTGACGATTTAAATGTTTATTGTAAATAGACGATATCATTATCTATTCATTAAATGTCAAATGACATAAACCAATCTTTCTTTCTTTTTTAGTCCCTGCCTGAAAATGGTTAGTTGTACCGGGTGCCCCAGAAAAAAGTATACAACTTTGACGCAGAATTGCAATATATTACGTAATTTTTTTTGGACATGTAGAAGAATGAAAGAAGAGTGACTTAAATTTTAGTATATCATACAACAAATTTAGTTGAATGAATCAAAATGTTATGAACAAAATTTTAATTAAAAAAAAGCATTAAAAATCGAGAAAAACAGTGAACAAAACTTGCTCAATTGACTTTTAAAACTTGTTAAGAAAGCCTTGACAATTATTCCCAGAAGTAATTAATTAAAAAAATTCCAAAAAATATTTCAGGAAGCAGAATATTCAAAGAGCTCATGTTTAGTGTTAGGTCTCAGGATGGGGGATGCAACCAAAATGTTGAGGAAACTGAACGGGAATCTACAAATTTACATTCTGCCATTCTAAAAAGCAAGTTTTTCAAGGAATAGGTTACAATACTGTAATCCAGAAAAAAACCATAGGATGTGGAGGATATGTTGTCCGGGGGTAAATTTATGTCCGCGGGGATCAAATCATCGCTTGTCCAGGAGTCAAAATTTTAAAATGGCCAGGGGTAAATAACGAGGAAAAGCTTATACTTCATACGTGCAAAATTTCGCGAGCAGACGCGAATTTAAAGAAAAAATATTTTTTGCGAGCATAAATTTTCGCGAATCAAGAGTAAAAACCTTTTCAGCTGAAAAATGGCTCATAAGTGACAAATTCTTGTCAAATTTGATAAACAGTATTAATCAATTGACTTCAAAAATACTTCTTAGTGTTTTTCGAACATTTCAATAATTTTTCGCGAGCATAAACTTTCGCGAATTGCTAGTCTGATTTGCAGACCCATACTAAAACCATTGGACATATTGGGTGCTTTTCTCGCAATATTTTTCAGATCATTGGAATCAAATTTTCGTAATTTCCAGAAATGAGTATACATGTATACATGCATAACATGTTCTTCAGTTCTAATGAAAAAAAAAAATTATTTGTGAAAGTGTCAGCATATTAAATAAGTTACATAATTTAAAATTTGGATATTTTACAACCGATAAAAAAGTATTCATGATATCGAATATTACAATAATAAAATTACATCACAAAAATTATTCACATAATTATTACCGTAAAAATAAAAGTAGTACAATAAATACAATAAAAGATGTCATAAAAAATAGAAAAATTGATGTCATTTTATTTATCTCGGGCTACTGATTAACAAATTGCAAGGAACAAGGAACAAGGAACATAAGAAAATCTCTACTTAAGATTTGACTTTTAAAAACCTTTACTGACTTAAAAAAACATGTCTCAAAAAACAAATTCAAAATGCAAATCATATTCAGAAAATTAAAAGGACTGTCCGTCTTTCTTGGGGTTGAAAAATAGCAAAATAATTTTTTGAAACTGAGGAATATTCTCATGGATTTAGACTGTTAAGAATTGTTAAAACAAGAAATCCTAAGTCGCCTCTCACAAACACATACCCAAAAGATTTCGTAACCCTAATTCCGCTTAACACTAGCAGTGTTGCAAAACCGAATTATCAATCTTTGACATTTTTTATCGCGAAAATCTTAAAAAAAGCGGACGGATGTCTATGCAATATAGTACCCGGCCAATATCTGAGTGCTACCACAACATGGCGTTTTTGATTCTCTTAAATTGCTCATCAGTAATTTTCATTGCTTCATCAGCCAAGGCTATAGTGTCTTTCATTTTTTCGATATTATCTTCAAGATTTTGTACGGCCACCCTCAACTGTTTCTTATTCAACCCAACGTTCGAACCTTTGTCCAATAAGGTTTTAAATTCTTCCTCAAGTTCTTTCACCTGGTCAGACAACTGTACTTTCAGTGTAGGACATTGAGTCAATACTTTTCTGGTTTTATTGCATACCTAGAAAAATGAAGAAAAAAAAAGTCAAAAGGAATTTATTACAATAAAAAATCACGAAAATATTCAAATGGAAAACATCATGGTGTTTACTCTTGTGGTTTTGTGAGTAGCAACAACGAAGTTAGATTTCTAACACCAAAAACTCGGGAATTTCGGAAAATTACTTCAAAATTAACCTTTTTATCTAAAAACCTTTATCAATCGTCGCGGAATTTTATAATCTGCGAAACTTTCTACATTGACCCCACAAATACCACAATTAAATTTCTTCTCTGTTTATACTCCAGTAGTAAATTAAAAAACAAAACCATCGAGAGCTAGGTGTTTTCAACCAATAAAGCCCTACCTCTTTATCATAAATGTTCAAAACTCTTTTCAGCGTACCAGGTACTTCGACACCATCAGGGACACTTAGCTTGATGTACCCTGCTTCTTCCGACGCCTACAAGAACAAAGTATTATCAATACTTGATATCTGACTTCCAATAGTTGGTATTGGCTGCTCACACCTAAGCTCCAAAGAGAGCAGGTCAAAGCAAACATCTATGGTAAAATGTAGTCGCCCGTTTATGTGCTGATTGCACCATAGATGCAAAAATTATAATTTTTGTATTCTTAGCGCGTTAGCAACGCTATTATGGACGGCTGGAGAACCGTTATACCCAGTCCTCTTATGAACCTTCGAACATTATAAATTTTATTTCTAGACGTTGTGGAAAAAAATGCAAAATTGTGCACTAAAACACAAAGGCTCTCTATATACGGGTTTCAACATTAGATAGTCCACTGGCCATCCCAGTACAAAAATCCCTTCCTTTTTAAGCTCCAGATAAGTAGGCACGGAAAGATCTGTTTTCATTTGAGAGAACAATAAAAAAACAAGCAAATCCAAAAAGCCCCCCCCCCCCCCTCACCCACTAATATTTACCCAGAGACAGGTTAAGAAATTATTTTAGCGATACAGAGATATCTCACTATATACAGTAGAAAGGGTCAAAGTACACAGCTGGGTTGCTTTCCTTTGGGAGGAGGTGTATGAGAAAGCCCCCGTTTATTTGGTACATAGGTACTGCATACCAGTAGTACATCTTCTTCGTTCCCATTTTGTAAAGTATCTTTCAAACAGGTGACACACTCTTCGATGCTTGATTTATTGTTGTCTGTGATTCCGGAAACACAACACGATTTCTTGAAATTTTTGACAGCTACCAGCAATCCCACGCTGGCGAATTCAACCGTTCGTACGTTTTTATCGGCTGCTTCTACTATCTGATCAACCTAAGGAAATGGAAGAAATATTATTGGGATTAATTTCCGCGACTTTCGCAAATTTATTCATTACGTGCCAGGACAGGCAGGGGTTTCCAGCTTCATTTTCAGATATATTTAAATTCAGCTGACATTGTTTAGAATAATTCAGAGATATAATCATAATGTCATGACATCCAGGTTATGCGATGAAGCAAACGTACAGACTTTTTATTGATGTTATTACATTTAGCATATGATACATCCTTGATATCACGAAAATTCAATCCTAAAAGTAATTCAGATTCAAAACATCGAGGAAATTAGTAAATCCAAATCATGGAACCAACAATGTATTTTGTTTTATTTTAGAATCGAAATATATTCTAAAATAAAATAAAACAAAATAAATTGTTGGTTCTAGGATTTGGATTCAACACATCACAGTCACAATTTAAAAAATTTCAGATTCAGCTTGAAACAACTGAAGAAAATTGGAAAAGAATATACCTCAGAGATTCGTGTGATTTTGAGTGGTTCGTAAACGTGATCGTCTACGCTTCCCATATTCCTTGTGAATGCACCATGTTGGTTGGGGTCGCTAAAAATGCTGATTAAGTGGTTTCCTTCCGTCCGTTCTTGATCCTTGACTTTTTTTGGTGCTTTCTTTTGTAAAAGAAATCGAAGCAGCGAGCGAAGAGCAGCGTGTACTCCGCCGTCACATTCGCAAGCCGACACTGCAACACTATGATGGAAAATGGTGAGAAGTGAGGATTAAAAGCACGCAACAATGTACATTATTACCCGAACGAGATTTGCAAATGCTGAAATCTGATTGGATAAAAAAAGTGATGTAGCGGATGATGACTGCTCTGTAAATGATGATGAAAACTTATTTTCCGAACTGCAACACCAGAAAAAGTTTCAGATCAGCCCTAAGGAATTTTATAAATAGGGGTAACATTACTTCATAAACGACTCATAAACTAAAGTAGATTTTATTTCAGCCCCACCCTTTCAAGAGATTAAGCAATGAATATTTAAAAAAGCAAGTATTGAATTAGCAAAAAAACTGTATCTACAAACCTTCCGACGAAACTGTGTTGCAGTGCAATTTCTTCGAGAGCGATGACTTTCTCATTATCTGAATGTTCATTTAATTCCTCTTCAGTATCACCATCCACATCCATGACTGACGACACCTGTTAATTAACATAAAACCCATTGCATAAGAAATCTTTATAATTTATTGCATGAAAATTTCGCGGGTATTTTAATTTTGCAGTTTTTCTGAAAATGCATTTCGCGAATATTTTATGCAATCAAGTACTTACCAAGCAAAGAATTGTTAATTTAAAAATGAAACATTTTCAAATAAAAACGTAACTTTCGTAACTTTCACCTCGTATGGGTCCTTTTTTCATTGTAAGAATATCAACTAAATTTAGTACAGCTGTCTGGAAATTTTAAATTCATCCAGTGCATTATTTTTGCCATTTGAATGAGATAGAAAAAATTCATTTGTACTAACACAATCTTTGTGTTGCAGCAGTCAAAATATAAACCTGTTAAGTGTCATCCATTATAAGAGCCGTTTGTACTACGCCATGATAATGAACTTGTTGAAAAAAAAAAGAAATTCTAACTTACTCACGTACCTTATCTAGTTTATTACCAATCAATAATATAGGTACTTGTGCTTGTGAAGCCACGCTTTTCCTTCTGGCTTTCTCGTTCCCACTGCCATCAGCTGTTGTTATGGTGCTATTGTTGTTGATGTCTTGTTTCCAAGTACCTGCCATCTCTAAACTTCCATCGTCACTTAAATCGACCACAACTATGAAGAGTATTTTTTTATCAAAATAGACTTTCTGTAGTTGAATCCACTATAATTTAGAGAACTATCAGCTCTCTGTGTTGTGATGGGTTGTTTCATCACATTCAGCACATTGACTTTTTAATGTAAATGGGTAATATGTTCCAGAACTGATAAATGCATTATCGTTACAGTAATTTAAAACTGGAAAAAAACGTTATAAAAGTTATCTGGATGGTACTAAAAATCTAGTCAGAAAACCCTTTCCCTCAAAACTTTTAACCCTTTGGCACCGCAGTACTTTTGAAAAAAATTTCAAAATTTTCAAAATTTTCAATTTTTTTTTACATAAAATTCAAACTTCAAATGGCCATTTTCATACTTATTCTAAAAGCATTCGTTTTATATCCTTTAAATGAAACAGTTTTCAGCTATAGCCAAGAGACTGTGGTGCGATAAAACTGCCTCTTCAGAACGCCAAATGGCGTCTTTCGGGCTCTAAGGGTTAAAAAGCTAACCCTTTTTCCCAAGTAACTGTATATTATTTACCAATTGCTGCGTCAATATCCTTGTAGTAACTTCTCCGCAAATCAATCTCTTCTCTACCAGGCAAATCCCAAAGAGAAACAGATACCAAGGTTTCAAACGGAAATTGTACTTTCTTCGTCACATTGCCAATGTTGACATTCATGGTGGGTTGGTAACTGTAATCAAACTGTTCCCTTGTGTATCGTAGGAAGATAGAGGTCTTCCCAGCATTGGAATCACCTAAATGATTTGCAAATAAAATGTAAATAACATTTTTTCTTTGAGGAATGAAAATATGCTTCAGTAATATACTTTTGTGCTACTAGAGACCTATTTTTTCAGGAATTTAATTTTGCGGATCTTGGCTTTTGTACCCTTTAAGGTATTATACCGGGTGTCCCAGAAAAAAGTTTTGGTGTTTGGCGGACTCCTGGAGCCGAAAAAAAAAGGTTTTTGATTAATAGTTTTATTTCATTAGAAAGTGGAAAGTCTAACTTAAACTTTGAGGTATAAATATTTTTAATTTGGCTCAGTATTCACCAAGTTATAAGGTTTTTAAGAAAAATATCATTGTTCGAAAAGTGTAAAAATACATAAAAAAGGGATATCAAATTTAAGCAATTAATTTCAAAATTGCACTCTTTTTAAGAGTTTTATAACTTTATCAATGGTTATAATGGTTTGAAAAATAGTTTTCGTAAAATAGAAATCAGTAATAGGAAATGTAGAAAAATTACAGCAATTTTTGGCCATTTTTCAAAAACAAATTTTGTAAAAACATCAAAAAATGCCTAATTTGGTACCCCTTTTTTGACGTAATTTTGAATTTTTTTAAAAATCATTTTTACTTAAAAAGCTCATAACTTGGTAAATACTGAACCGAATTTGAAAAGTTATAGCTCAAAATTTAAGTTAGACTTTCCTTTATGAAATAAAAATATTAATAAAAAAACTATTCTTTCAGCTCCAAGAGGCCGCAAAACACCGAAACCTTTTTCTGGGACACCCGGTATAAACATGCATTTCATTTTAAAGTGGCTGGATTTTCATATCTGACAAGAAGCATTTTATTGTGGTGTAAACAACTCTTTGCACTTGAATTCGTTTGTTTTTAGGCGTACAAACTTTTGCGAACAGAAAAGTTAGGGTGAGGTTGAAATAATGATATTTTGCCCTCTTCACACTGCTTCACGATTCATTTAAAATTTGTCCTCCAAAAAACAAAATAGTTTGATGGAAATAATAGCTGAACCTAACAGAACCTAAAAAAGAAAACTCGAAATTGTCAACAGTGCATTAACATCTTTAAAGGAAAAAGTTCGAGTCTGTGCTTTACATTTTTAGTGTAATTGTACTCTTTGTAATCAAAAAATCGCTTGGGGTGTCACATTTAAAAGGCCAATTTGCTGTATTTTATTTTTGAGAAATTTAGATAACTTTTCACTCAAACTTTAAAAATGAGAATTATCCCTTACCGACCAAAACAATTTTAAATGTTGGGACATCTTCAATTGGATAATTCTTCTTCATTGGATCTAAAATGAATATTGAAACTTTACAACTTTGCTAGCATATAACAATAATGCTATAACAACAGTACTTTTAATTTAAAAATGGTAATAATAAGGCAGATATATTTTTGACAAAATGTAATGATGACTAAAATGATACCTGATCTGGTCACATTTACTAAAAGAGTTAGTGATCAGTCTTCATGACTATTTGATTTGGGTGTGCTAAGACTCAACTAATGTAAATTTGTGAAAATGGCAAAATAAATAAACTTCAACATCTGTTTTATTTTGGGCCTTGATTGTTCAGAAAGATAATAATACAAGTTAGAAATTATATTATCAATAGAAATATCACATACTTTGTGAAAACATGTTTGAAGCACCAGATCCCATTTTTGTGTTTTGTTTTGCTTTTGTTTTTACTCCTTGGATTCATAATCTGTCACTAGAATGTGGAATAAAGGTAATTGACAATGAAAACACTGAGCCTTAAGAGTTTCTTTATCTGAAAAACAGGCAAAGTTTGAACAAAGTATTTTCTTATTCTTTTGTGTTTAATTTTCTATGGCCTTATCTCTGTCACCCCTTCCCTAATTCTGTCACCCCTTTTTATTTGGCAGAAAATATTAATTGAATTTATCTTTCATAGTTAAATAGGTATAAATTTGACCTGAATGGACCTACCTAACAGTGAAGGTCAGATGATCCGACAGAAAAAAAAAACATAAAGATAAAGTAACCAAAGGGAAAATAATTAATAAGAAATAATTGGTAAACCTGAAGCCGTTAACACGGTTTAAATTTTTTTATCTTGGATCAAAATAAAAAAATAATTAATTAATGTCTAAAAGTGCCACGTTTAGGTCAAAGGTCAAAAATATTTTTTGGCCAAAATCAGCCGCGAAAAAATGTTCCTTAAAAATCGGGTTCCTTCATATTTGCCCATCTTTGTGCAAAAAATCAGAAAAAAATAATGAACCAACTTTAAAAAAAAGTTGTGGCCCTGCAATGTTAGAGCACTCAAGTTTTCCGTATTAAAGTCTTTTAAACGGGTTTGAAGAACGAAGCACCGAGACAAAAAGTTGTTTCTTTTATTTAAGCGATTTTTAGAAACTTTTCTACTAAACGACGTGGTCTCAAATAGAAAGATGAATTATACGAGTAATGATGAGTTGGCTCACGACCTCATCTAATACATCCTCTTGTTAGGATTACGTACTTTAAGTTGTACTGGAATTGGTTTCGGGTTATAATGTTCTTTAAATTCCATCAACTCTCTTTTCAAATAATTCGGTAATAGCAGCTTACCTATCTCTTCATCTGTTGAACATAAGCTGCAAATGTAATCCCGACAGCGTCCGTAGAGTGTGATCTCGGGGATAGGTGCGCGATATACATTCAGGTAATAATCACTAGACATTTCAGGAATATACTCAGCATTCTCATCAAAATGAGGAACAATGTCGAACTTTCGCCACATGAAGATTTCCTGTGATGTATAACAAATATCAATTGAACGAAAAATATTCCTGTCATCAACCTCTGGGAACTTAAACGAATAAATTAAAGTCTCAGTTTCAATATCGAACATGAAAGAAGTGTTCTCGTTTGTGATAAACAAAAAGTTAGAAACGAAATCAACATAATACGGATATTTTATTTGGTTTTGTTTGTAAAAACTTGGCAGTTTAGACCAAACACCAAATTTGGATAACTTGAAACTCTTCATCGGTATCAAATTGCGTTCATCGATGAGTGAGAACACTTCGAAAAAAGTATCTGTGTGTAGGACGTGATGTTTATACGTTAACAACATTTGTTTTTGTGTTTCGATTTGCTTATAGAAAAACCATCCGTTCCCGGTCCGTCTCTCACAAGTGATTTTAGTCGAGTATAGTTTCTGTAACGGGTCAACAGAGAAACACATAAACACATTGCCATCTGAAGGCGAATCGGTTATAATGATAAATTTCTCTCCATCACAAACAAACTGACAATCCAAAACTTTATTCGTTTTGTAAACTTCAATACGTTTTCTGGTCACAAATTTAACTTTAACTGCAATTTTCCCAGGGAAGGAAATAACTTGTATTAGATCAATGGTTAAGTATGAAAATGGAGATCGAGAATTACCGACGTACGATTGAACGATTGCTACCAGGTCAGTATCCAAAGACATGCAGATCTTGATTGGTGAGCCGGGACTGTGCTGGCATTCTGTTAACGCCAAGGATTCCGGGTTCAAATAACCACGCCCATTTGATATTTGCATAACGTTGACGTGCACCGAAAATCCATTTCTCGAGAACAAAACGCAGTGTATCCTATCTGGTAATAAGATCTTGTTATCAAACGATTTCAAGCCATCAATATTATTTATCTCGATGACGTCTTTCTTTTCGAACTCGCTACAAATAGCGTAATCGTATACTCGAGTCACGTGACCATCAGAATATTGATCTACCAAAGAAATTGAAGCATTATTTTGACCGATCAAGGTGACGTCACTTCCATGGAATTCCTCGAAATGTTGAGACAAAATAGGAGTTAAAATATCTCTCCGATGGTTGGTTTTGGTCGAGAATTCTCTGGCCACGGGAAACAGCGACAAGACGTCTTTAGTAGTAGTTTTTTTTGGAGTCAAGAAAATTCTGTTCTCATTATTCGATGTCATTATGTTCTATTTTACATCTGAAAAATATAACGGATTTAATCATGATTTTTAAATACAACAGCATTATCAAACCACAATGGGCTACGTACTCCCCTGTTGAGGATATTCATTTTTCTTAACATTTAGTCCCCCTGGATATCCTTGCTGAAAATTTCCTACCCCTTGGATATCCTAAGATAATAAACAGCCTCATCATCCCCTGGATATCCTTTATATATATACCAACATAGGGAGGGATACAGGATTTTTTAGAAGAGCCCAATTGAAATAAGAAATTACTTATCCATTCACTAGTCGAGTTGATCAACCAAGACAAACCGTTTTAAACCTGTTACAGTACAAAACGCTTGTGGAGATCAAAGCAAATTTTTTTCTATCGTCTTTTTTGTTTGTATTTTTAATATTATTTCTCTTATTGATATAGGGTCATCTATACAAACATTGAAATCCATATTGAAATCCATTTCTTTAAAAAATACATGTACAAAACAGAACAGTCTCTACAAAATTATCGACACTCTAGCCTTATTTGTGTCAAATCATGAAACTCAAAGGATGAAAAGCATCCTACATCGATAGTTGCTCTCAATATTATAATCTGTCTTTAATTTCTTTACTTCCTGTTAAGGATGTAATCAGACTTTTGTTAATTCAGCCACTTATTTTGCAAAATGTAAAATAACTTTTTTATAAGCTAAAGGCTTTATAAGCTGAGATTTTTTGGTCGAGATCAATAGAAGAACAATGGGTCTATTGTTAAAGAACAAACAAATCATTAAACGTATTCCAGCAGACTAACCCTAAAGATACCGGATGCTTATAAAAAAGTGTACCATCTCTAATTTTGATCAGTTACTCGAATCACAAAACCATGGTTGGATGTTGGATCTCAGCTCAGGTTTTCACTTTTGATTTGACCTTAAATATTAAATGCTTCCTATGTACTACCTGCCTGTCTGTGTGTTAAGTTCCTGTGTACAATTATCCAACACACCACGAAATGTTTGAAGAAAAATAAATTTTCAACTGTTTTCGAAAGTTCTTAATAACATTTTTAAAGTTCTTCATAAACGGACATCGTTTCTTTTAAACTTTCAGGGATGATAGAAATAAGAATAAAGATTATCTTAAGATATTAAAGATTAAATTGAACTTTCAATCCACACAAAAATCTCACAAAGTAGTTCCCTCCATCTTCTTCAGTGCTTTCCCCAGTCCTCTGCGTCGACTGAACAGACGATCCAAGCTTTCTCCTGATGTGGAATATTCTTGAATAAGCGAGGCAAGTCTTTGGTCGTCACTTGTAATGAAATTAATCACTGAAAAATGAAAATGAAGAAAAATTAAGTTAAAGTATGGCAATTGAAGAGGTTGTGATGGACCTTCCAAAATAAGACCACTCAAGGTTTCCTTAGTAAAGTCTCTTAAACGAGTTTGGATAACGAATGTCTTTTTTATTCAAACGGTTTTTAAAGACTTTTGTTCTAAAGAACGACGTGGTCTCAAATTAGAAGTCAGAAATAAAAAAGTGTGTTTCTCCGATTTCTTACCGGAAACGTAAACTTTGAACGGTTGTAACTTTCTTTGGGCGAACCAAATTACATGAAATTTTCAGGAAAGCTATATCATTTTAAAACATACCAGATCTATTACTTTATTACTCCGCCTTATGGTTATGCTGAATTTACACAGAAATTTATTATTGCATACTGTAAACTTTTTAATGCTAACTTTCCAAATAAAATTTATTTTTTATAAGGCATTAATAAGGCATTAAGTTCTCTGAATCACGAATCACGACTTCCCACGCCTTAAACATTTCACGCATCATATCATTACAAATCTCTAGAGGCTACTCTTCTAGGCGTAACTACTGGCATATTTTGAGTTTTTTGTTAATCCATCATGGCCTTTTTGGCTGACCTTCCAGCCTCGGCTGGTTTATTTATTTTTAAAACTCCCCAGTTAATAGGAACTTTGACTTTCTCCACCTTTAATTTGTCAGACTATACCCAGGAGGAGGGGGAACTCATATTCATAGGAAATTGGTCGAAAAATGCACCATAAGGGACCGAATTTAAAGATCCAATTTTGAGCCGCACATGCCATCGTTTTTAAATCGAGAGACCCCCGGGGACTAAGCTAGATCTAATAATATTTACCTTTGCCTTTCTGTCCCATACGAGCCGTTCTTCCAACTCGATGTATCAAATCCGTCACATTTTTTGCAAAATCGAACTGCAGCACGACATCAACATCCTTAAAATCAAGACCACGAGCTGAAACATCCGTCGTTATGAGAATACATTGTCTTGAGTTGTTGAAAAATTCCAGAGCTGCTAAGCGATCGTCTCTCAACACCTGTCGATGTAAGAGAATCAAGTTGTCCACCCATCCCCGTTGGAATGATAACAACTGTTCTGGGAAAGTATCTTTTTCGGCCGTCACATCTTCACGTTGCACATTATCGATTGAACCAGTCAAATCCTGAAGTAACTTGACAGCCGTCTTGACGGTATCGACAAAGACTAGCATTTTGAAATTCTCATTACCCAGTTGCGAAACAGCTTCAACAAAATATTTCAACTTGTTCCCTCTTTCGACATCCGTGTAAATCGTATCTAGCCTGGACAGCATCATGTGAGCTTCATCTCCTCGCACAGTCTGCACATCTGGAACCCAGTCTCTAATATAAGCCATGGCCTTACGCGATTTTTTTACTTCCGAATCCGGCATGGTTGCACCTACGAAAACAAACTGTCGTCTATAGTCAAAGGGATTATTTCCGGGATCTAACATATGATTAATGAAGCGAAATAAGGGATCTTTACGACCGTGTTTCCCAACTCGTTTATCAATCAAAATATCGGCTTCATCGATAACGACAGTTTCAGTGTCGTTCAAAACGTTGTATGGATACGTCGATATGGCTTGTGGCGTCGACACAACGACGTCCGTATTCTTCAACCGCATTGGAAGATCATTGGTTACCAAGGAAACGTTGACGCCCAAATTGGAGCGAAATACGTCACCTACCTTTCGAAAATAAAATTACTTCAGGTGAGATAATTGATTACTTTAGGCGTACAAACTTTCGCGAGCAGAAACTTTCGCGAGGTCGAAAAATCGCGAAATTTACGACATTTACTTTCGCGAATTTGACGAAAAGATTTTTTTCGCGAACATAAACTTTCGCGATTTTGGGGTTTCAAAATTTTTCGCGAGCATAAACTTTCGCGAATGAGGCAAATTAGGAAAAAAAAATTTCAAAAGAAATTTCAATAAACACAACAGTCCTTTTTCACTCAAATGAATACCGTAAAAATGTTACAAAGCAAAATAATTCTAAGCTTCATCGAAAAGATTGAAAGCGTTTCTTTCTTCGTTTCTTACCCATTCTTCGTCATTTTCATCCTCGCTTTCGTCATGGTCAAAGTTCTTGTTATTGCGTCCGATTAAAGAAAGCTCTTCAATTGTCAGACAAGCGATAGCGATCATGCGGAGACGATTAGCCTCGACAACATCCTCTGCACCATTCATCATCGGATCAAGCTGCTCGAAAGGATCGATAGAGGGAAGATTTTGCAATCCTAAATCAATTGCATCCTTTATTCCCGAAGAAACCCATCCGCTGGTGATAATCTCATTTCCCTTAGCAGATGTCATTTCATTGTAGAAATCGATTATCCAGCCTGCTTGCAGAGGCTTTAGTGTGGTTAACTGGAGCTTGATTTTTACGTCATCCAATGGAACGTTTGACGCAAGTTGCTTTGAAATTCGTGACGAATACCAATTTGAAAATTTCCCCTTTAGAAACCTTTTACAGTATCCATTCACTGTCAGATCCAATGGCTGATAAAACTTCGTCATGTTTTTCGGGACATTCACAAGAAGGATGTTGTTATCGAGGTACTTGTTGACAACATCTTTGGTCGTTTGCCCCGTAAAGGCATCCATGATCATAAGCGCTTTTTGATCAGATGGGAGACCAAGACTTTCTCTTTCTGCTTTAACATAAGGGAGGATGATTTCTTCAAAATATTTAACTGATTCAGCTGTGTTAGAGAAGTGCTTGGGGTTGACACTCAAGCTAAATCCTTTCGGAAAGCTTACCTTCGGGATGCTTTGTTTTGTTTTGCCCCCATATATTAATTGGATGGGCAGAAACTTTCCTGAGAGGGTGACAGCAAACGTACCAGTCATCATTCTCTTGTCTTCAGATCCTTCGATTGTAACTGATGTGGATCCTTTTTTCGCAATCGTCATGTTACTAACAGGTGCATACTTCAGAGGAGTCTGATCAAGGTTAAGAATAAGCGATGGTGGAATGTCGAATTTCTCTTTATAGCTGACGATTTCGTGATGAAAAAGGTACTCAATCTCTTTTCTGGCCGCCTCTGGGATTTCGATTTTGGAGGACGTCTTTCTTCGTCTTACAAAGCCCATTCTTCGAAATATGCTTCTAGCCCATGAGGATGATTCTATGTCGATTTTCCCGATTAAATTTGGATATCTGTCGATGAGAGCACGGGCTGTGGCGTTAGCGATACTACTGTTTATCACACACCCTTTTCTGCTTTGAGCAATCAAATACGTTTGGACCATGGAGTCAAGCTCCCCCAACATTAGAGGACGTCCAGTCTTGTAAGAGTACTTTTCGATTGTTTTACCGGGGTCTCGTTTTTCTTTCGCAGCTTTCTTTAACTCCTCTTGATATTTTGTTTTGAAAGTCCGAACGGTACTCTCATTCAAATTTGGATAATCAGGCTTAAACTTTCGAATTGCAGCAGCGTTACCGTTTTCTGAAGCATACTTCCCGATCGAAAATCGAGTCTTTGGATTCCATTTCTCGTATTTAGATTTTCTCTTGCTTGTAGTTGAGCTTATTTCTTCGGCAATAGATGCTGAGTCAACTGCACCAAGATCGCTTGTCGATTCAACTTCACTTTGCACTGTTGACGGTACATCTCCTTAAAGATAAAATACAAAGAACTAACTTTTTAACTCTGAAACATAAAAAAACCGATTTTGAACTTTGTATGTGTCGCAGTTGTCAATTCTTAGAAATATCAAATTTGGGCGAAGATGCTTTTCTACTTTATCAAAAGGATTCACATAAGTCTTACCAGTGTCACAGTCGACCTCATTGCACGTCGGGTTGTTATCTTCATTTTGACTTTTCTTCTGCTGTAATTTCAAGGATTTTCTCAGCAACGACATTTGAGAAGTTTTATGTCGTCTGGAGCTGTCAACTAAAGAAAACACTTCCAAAACACAAGAAGATCCTATTTTAGAGAATGAAAGAAAGTGTAGTCTTGTCATCCTTTTGTTTTGTTTTCGACAAAATTCCATGAAATATTGACATTTTGTCAGGGGGTTTCAATATTTTCATCGTACTAATTTGTAAGAGTTTTCAACCATTTTTCTATATCATTTTAGCTATTGTGGAACAACAAGGATCTTTATTGACTCAAAATTTATGTTTATGACCTTTTCGAAGTAATTTATACACTCAAAACCTATCATATTTTTGACTAACCCCCTGGTTTGACTGCTGTATTATTCCCGATAAAGAATTTCGAATCTTTCGGACTTTCGAATAATGCG
>JAUJPO010037006.1:0-18775 GCA_032270745.1 Tiaropsis multicirrata | reverse complement strand
CGTGCTATAGACGCTATAACTGAAGGGAATAGAACTAGGTAAGACAACAATATCTAGTAGTGAATTAGAACAATAATCAAGTGTGAAGTAAGCAACACTCTCCTCCGTGAAAGATTTTGAGAACCTTCTGTATCCGCAACTATGATTTAGCTAATGTATTTCATCGAATTCTTCCCTTTACTAGTATAAAAATAATCGAAACCTTTCGTTGGTGGTCTATGAAAACCTTTCTTTGTAAATATGCCCTTTACCCATGTGCCATGTGCGTTGAATGAGCTAAAATCACACTACACTATCACATCTGATAAACAACAAAATTCTCCAAAATATCATACAGTAAAAAATTCATTAGCAATACCCTCTCCTTTTGGTCTATTATTTTATCACGTGAAAATATAAAAAGTGAGCAAAACAAACCACGTTCAAAATGTAAACAAAAGACAAATACAAGAGACTTTGAAACTGGGGTTTTTATACTGACTATTTAATTATCACAATTCACACGGTAACATGTATCTGATAAACATAAACGGCAAAGTTCGCCAAGACACATTTTTCATTCATTCGATAAATTTTCATGCACAGTCCTGGGAATTAACATAATTATCTCTATTCTTTAAACCTAATTATAGCTTGATAATTGAAGTAAATCAAAAACTTGATGGCTGGAATGAAATATCGGAAATAACTGCGCGTACCATTTTTCTCCTTACCACACTCAGTTTACTAACCTCTAATCACAAAACGATTTGTTTTCATTTTCTTCTGACGCGTCACCATAAATTCGCGCCCGCGGTTATTTCAGAATTGGTGTATATTGATGCGAAGTAAAAGCTATAATTATTCCGACATAACTGTTCTGCGCGTTCTTATCTTAAAATATAAGAACAAACCATAAGACTTCAATACTCCCCCAAAAAAAGTTAGAAACATTCTATAAGAACATTGAGGAAGATTTATTAAGAAAATCATATGAATAAAAACTAAAAACGGATCTTTTTTTCAGTAAAATTCTAGTAAAACTTAAGAACATTTGACCCCTTCTCTTCTCACTGTGTCCTAATAAAACATTTGTATTTTTTTTATTCCGGTGTCCCACTCAGTGTATAAATGCTCTCATTTGAGGATAAAACCATACGGAACAGTAGGCTGTACGCATCCTATTACTCATAAAACAATACACGTTTTTTATAAGAACAAAGTATAATAGGAACATAAGGCTTCGAGACAAAACACATGTTAAGAAAATCTTTTATAAATATATTTTTTCACTTTTGATTATGTACCCATGAATTAGGAGACTTAATTAAGAACATTTTAAGGCTAGAAACCAAGAAAGCTAAAAACATTAGAAGGCTTCTTAAAACTTTGATGTTCTTTAAAAAAAAAACGTGTAGCCTGCAGATACGCATGGCTTTCCTCCAACACAGTAAGCAATATATAATAAAACTGGTTGGGAGCCTGGTACTGGCTAATGGAGACGGTTGATGATGCAATCCCAGTAAATATTAAATCGAAGGAGGATGACAAATAGCGACCCACGACCGTTCCCCCGCGAAATCTAGGACGCTCGATTGGCTGTTTTGAACGTTCTCGTTCCCATCTCACTGTCGTCCTCCGATATATCTCGCTTAACGTAACCTCACTATTCGGTGTTAAAAGACATTGTTTGGGACATCAAAACGATGTTCTGTGTTGACTGGAGCAGGGGGTATCTAAAAGTTTTGATATTTTTCTTCTGTGTTATGTATATATTTTTTTGTTTTGACTGAGCTAACGAATTAATCTAACACATATCATACATGACGTATATAGTCGAACGTGCGAACCGCTCTGGGCTCAACTTCAGTATTTTTCCAACCAGCTCGAAGGCTGTAGTTGCTCAAATATACCAAATAGATTTCTTCTTCTACCCATTTTTTTTATATTTCTTATTAGTTTATTATTAGACTGAAAATAAACTACAATGCTATAAAAATTAAGTCCAGTGTTATCACCAAGCCAGCTTCTTTTTGGCGAAAAACTTGTGAAAAATGAAAAAAACACCCCCAGGTATTCGGCCAAGGAACAAGTGTGAAGATTTTCAGCCAAATCCGACCATTTTTGCTGCCCCAAAGTTTTCGGACACAGACAGACAGACATTGTCAGATTGTAGCTTAACTGAAGATGAGAATATTACAGTATTATTATATTATAACAAGTGTATATACAAGAAATTATAGTCAATTTTAAGGATACAAAAAAAAATTTAAGTCAATTTATTTGTACTCGGTGCAGAAGTAAAAAAATATATAAATAAGAGACGATGAAACGGGGTGATCGAGAAAAATCCCCACAAAAAGTGTAAAGAAGTGGACCATTGGATAAGCTTACAATGCAAAATATTTTTTCGTATCCATGGCAATTTGACTCATTTACCCAAGATTTTCTTTCGCTGTTCCGCTAATAATTGCTCCAAATGTTCCGCTCGCTTTTCAGCAGCCTAAAATTAATGACGGAAAAAAAAACTATAGTCAAACTTTTTTTTTTTACAATAGTCAGATCGAGTGTCCATAGAAAAGAAAGTACCATAGACAGCAGTCTGTTCCCGCACAAATTGTTACAAAAATTTACTTCTAGGAAATTAAAACAAGACATCCTATAAATACAATACCGGACTAAAGGTTGTAGAATTTTTTAAAATAGCAAAATATCAGCAAAAACACGGTATAACTGCCATTTTAGGGGTTAAGTCCCTAGACTCAATGCTTTTGAAAGTGGTCTGTTAGCATACATGGTAAACAATAGTTCAATTTATATTGAGTCGATTAGTTCATCTGAGACGTAAAAATTGTAAAACGAGCATTATGTAGGAGTGAACTTTCCATTAAAGTTTCAATAAAAAAGCATCTCTTCCGCAGAGCTCATTTTACAAACTACTCGTCTGAGACAACATTTTCGTCTCAGTATAAAAACACCTAATAGCTGACCTTATTTACATCAACTTTGGATAGGAAGGAACACGGGTTACTAAAGGTAAAAATACCCTTTTGAGACCGAGTGTAGAGAACATACCATCATTTGGTCCCTTAGAAGTTGTGTTGTCTCTTCTTTCTTTGTGATGGCTTTCTTTACTCTGAGGTGTTAAAAAATATTTGAATAATTATACAAAGTGGATCACGTAAGGAAAAGAAGGTATTGAATAAAAAGATTTATGGACTATAAAAAAATCAACAGATTTTTTACAGAAAGTCTAAACTTCAAATTACGGTTAAAGGTTAGTAGCATGGAGAGATATACAACAGTTTTGGTACTGTTAGAAAGCTCTTTTCATACTTTTTCTAAAAGCAAGTGGTTAAAATGTATTAAAATGAGAACGTCTCGAGCTATAGCCAAATGACTTGGGTGTAGTAAAACTACCTTAACAGGACGCATATATGCGCCCTTCGTGTTTTAAGAGTAAAATTCAAGACCAAAACAATATTATTCGGAACCTGAAAATGCTCAACAGGAAAACAAGGGTTCGAGGTCCTTATCTAAAACTGCGGTTACGCTAATCATGGATTACGCTTTTAAGTTACGACTTTAACACATAGCCCCAAACAAGCAGCTTAAAAATCATATTTGTAAATATATGAAAAATAAAATAACCGACCTTTTGTGGACTTCTTCTAGTTCCTCCTCTTTTGCATTCGTGATTTTCTCCACATCAAATTTGTGGCGAGCTTTTTCTTCACTTAATTCACTTCGTAAACGTTTCGATTCTTCTTCTAATATGACCAGCCTGGAAAATATATGATCATTTAGCAGGGGTGCAGCACTCTTGAGACGGTAAAATAAAATTCTCGTCAATCTCAATAAAGTTTCTTTATTAAACTTTTTGATCTTGAAATAGTTTTTTTTTGCATAATAAGGTTCACAGTGATCATTTCGATAATTTACATAGGGTTTGTTGACCTTGCTTATTCGAACAATGTGAGACCAAAGGGAGTCTTCACATGTTCTGAACTTTTTTGAAGTAAAAACTTTGTCAGCCTGTTCTTATTTTTAAATATATACAGTTGACTCGCTCTAATTCGAATCTCTCTACTATTCGAACAAAATAAAAGTCACCGTCAAGAGACTTTCTACTACAGAGACTTTCTACTATTCGAAGCTCTCTATAATTCGAACAAAAATCCCCCCCCTTGGGATTCGAATTAGAGAGAGTCAACTGTTTGTTCTTATAAAAAAACGGTTTTGGAGAACTGTGATCCTATGAAAATATTTTAGTTTATTTATTCATTAAATTCAAGTCCTATGCATTTTGATTTATGTGGAAAAAAAGAAGATTCTGATTAGTACATGTTTTTATAAGCATATGAGAATTTATGATCTTTTGTTCTAAAACAATAGGTCTAATGTTCAATCTGAGTCTCAATATGCTTATAAGCATTATGCTTATAAAAATGAGATAGTCAGCCTGAGTTTTCATTTCCCCTTAACTCCCTTGCTGAGGGTTACAACTAAGACTATACGTAACTAAGCAAATTTCCTATTTCGCGATTTCATTGGGAACCTGGTTCCCTGGAGATTCCCCGAAATTTAATCTCATTTAACGGAAATCTTCCGAACAATTTGCTGCCTTTACCTGTCTGCGAATTCTTGTCGGATGATATCGGTGACTTTTCCTCGTTCCTCTTGCAAACGACTCGTTAATTTCTGATTATCGATTAATTCTTGATCTTTCGATTTCCGTTCGCTATTGGATCGAATGCATTCGTTTTCCAGTTCTTCGACTCGTTCTTTCAGTGATTTACATTTGTCTTGTATGTGACGTTCTGAATGCTCTAATTCTCGGATCTCGTTCTCGTATTTGTCTCGTATCCGCCTGCGTAAAAACGTAAAAGTGAAAGGTTCGAAAAAGGTGATAACAGAGAGATGTCGTTCTTTAGTACAAAAGTCTCGAAATATCGCTCGAATAAAAGAGACTAATTTTTGTCTCGATGCTTCGTTCTCGTTTAAGAGACTTTACTACGAAAAACTTCAATGGGTTCAATTTGGCAACTCCATACCTTCTCAGCATTAGGCTGCTTCTCATCCTCTAATGAAACGCTTATATGCGAAATGCTTCTTGTACGTCCAACGGTTTTAGTATGGGTCTGCAAATCAGACTAGCACAGCATATGCCAGGAATGAGGAATATATATAGGAGAAATAGGCGGTAACCGAAACTTACACTTTTCTATAAGTATCAGTTTTTTTAATCTGGCTGAGCATTAATTATTTTTTTCACTCTTAACTGCGGTGTCAAACTTACTGAATATAAAATAGAAAAAAAATTAACCGTCTAGACAAAAAGAGGTTTTGAACATTCCAAGCCTAGTAACCAAGCAACGTTCCAATCAAATAACGTTTTGACGTTAGATACAAAAACAACGTTCCATATACGTGAATGAAAGCCAACTTACTTTGAGCGATTCTCAGCCGCTCTTTCAGACTCTTCACGCGCTTCGGCCGTTTCGCGTTCCAAGCGGGCGATGACCATTTCAATTTCTTTGTCGCGTGATTCGCGAACGCCATCTTTAAGTTCTCGTTCTTTGGCCAGTAACACCGTTTCTTGTTTTTTCATGTAGTTTTCAATCCACTGTTGTCGTTCAATGTTGAGTTGTTCTTTCAAACTTTGAAGTTCGCTCTAAAAAAAGGTCATACCAGGTAGGAATTAAGGACTTTTGAGTATCAATGAAAGAAATCATTGAGAGAGAATAAAGGTCTGTAAAATGAACTATTTTCTTCAAATTTGATCTTTTTGTTTAAAGAACGTTGTGAATAGAGAGGTTACGCAAGAGCTTATTTAGGACCTTAGATGGGCGACGCGGACCTGCACATAACATAGCCAAGCAAAATCCTTACGCGTATAGTTCAAAATATTATGTACAGGTCCATGTCGGCCATCTAAGGTCGTAGATAGCCCCTTGCGTAACCTCGCTAATGGGGAAATGAATGCTCAGCTGAGGCTGACCAATTACAATAACGAAGTTATGGACTTTAAAAAGACTTCAAAAAAAAACGTTAATCTCCCCAATTCACAAGAAATGCTTATTTTCCATGGGAAATCAAACTACTTTAAATTTTTTGGAAACTCGTGACTGTTTTTCATGATAATTTCGATAAAAAAGTGCCAAAAAACACCTTTTTGAAGATTTTAAGACGAGGAAGCTGTAACAAAAGTTTTCCGAACATCTGTTCTTAGTTTGCGTTTCAGAACTGGGGCTGGAAAAAGGTACGTCTTTCAGTCTGTAAAAGCTGGAAAACGATATGTTTTTGATCAAAAAGGCTGGATTTTTCTCATTGAAAGAGTGTGGCCCCCCTGTTCTATGCTTATAAAGAAAATATATTTACTAAGTAGTGTAATTTATTCGAAGGGTTAAAAGAATTAAAAATGTCCTTTCGATTCGAATCGAACTCTATGTTCTTGTTTCCTGGGGGTACTAGGGTTGAGGGATGACACGGGTATGTGCAGTCCAGACCCCTCAAACCCGTTCCTTAAGAGTCGCTCTGCTCGTACCAACCATTCCCCCCCGGTTTTGTTTACTACAGAAAAACATTTAAGATTTAATAATTTTAAAAACAACATCAGACACCGAAGCTAATATATTCTTTTTCAAAAGGTTCCCTACAGAAATTCCGCCTTCGAATTACATAATAGAAAAAGGTCTTTCAAAAGTTCCCAATTAAAGAAAAACAAAACCATGTTATATATGATGAAAAGGGGGAAGTGTGAAAAATTAATTGGAGGAGAGAGAAATAAAGGAGGGAGAAATATTTTTCTTCTTATATATTCTGCTCTTTCGTATTTTCAATTTTTTTACTTGGTAAGATAAGATGGATTCAACTTGTTCAACTACATGATGAAAGAATCGGAGTATGTTGAAATATAATAACATACATCAAAAAGATCAATTTCATGTATGGGTGGGGGGGGGGGGACTTCCGATATTCACGGTATTACGATATTGGCCATTTTTTTAATCGGTATTTCGGGATCTGCCTCAAAAAACTAACGGTATTACGGTATTCAGAGCTTCTCACGGGACTGATATTTAACCTATAAATTAAACGGTATTTCGGGATACTGTATAAGCCAAACACAATCGGGATATCGGTATATTAAGAGACTTAGTGTAATTTCTAATTCAAGGCTGTTTTAGCCAATCTAGAGGCTCTAATTTACAACCCAACCATGGTGGGACCTCCTTAGATGCTATCGATCAAAAACTGTTTTATAATTTTGCGTTATTTGTCCGTCTTTGTATCCACTTTGTAAAGGGCATAAGGCGATTTTAATTTTGAACATTCCAGCTATGCTGCTTCAAGGTTTGCTGGTCCAGCCTTGCAATGTTTCACCAACTTCAATTTTAATCTTTTTCTTGCTGATATTGCCTTTTTAAACAGGTCTTTTTTTACTTCTAATTAGAGTCCATTTTAGCTATTATAGAGGTTATAATTTTCATAATTTTCTTTACTCGTCGGCCCCCAACCATGGTGGGGCCTCCTTAGCCACTAAATTTGTAAGAAAATCTTAACACATTACAGTAATTTGTAAAGATTCAACTTTCAACTTCTTAACATACTTGAATTTAAAAGAGAAGAAATCTTTCAAGAATAAACTCTATGAAAAAATACATTTTGGGGAACCTTGGCATTGGTTTACTAAATCTGATATAAAAGAATTTCAGGGATCTTCAATAGAAATATCGAGTCAGTTCCACAACCCTTCCATAAATAACGTCTAATGTTGAGTTTTTTGCATAACAACACTGACACTGTGCGCCATGGGTATTCAATGGGGTTAAAAAGAATGGGGCGAATAGGCCTATTTTAGACAATTTGTGACAAAAACTGTAATATTTTCTAACGGTACCTGTACCATTTGGCAAAAAGATTTAACGGTATCACGGTATTTCATGAAAAAATTAACGGTATTTCGGGATTCGACACTCTCGGAAGCCCCCCACTGTATGCGGGTCATGTACCTCAGTCAACTTGGTAGCTTTAATTGAGAAAGGGATAAAGGGGTTAGTAGGAAATTTAATTCATAAAAAATGGTTAGTAAAAAAAAAAATGATGGGTGTGGCATGGGTATAGATAATGGAGGAGCATAGGACATGGTGGGAAATCGAAGTAGGTGTGACAACAATCCTTACTTAGAAGGCACACAGCTGGCTCAACAACCCCAGTTAATCGTGTAAAAATAATGTGTATGTTGTTTTTAAGAGATGTGACATATACTTGTTGCAAAATATTTTCATGTATTGCTCTTCTTGAAGGAAAAGTGGGAAGAATACTAAGGAAAATTTTAATACCTCGTTGGAAAGTAATTGTAGGTAGATGATCTTAAGATTTTCAACCCAGCAGGCATACATTATAGAAGTTATAATATTCCCAACGAATTTTAACCGACTAAAACGTGTCATTCCCTGGGATTTTTTTGAATAAATTTTGCCTCTCTGCTGCAAAGAAATTTCAACCAGATCACTGAGATTTGAATATTTTTTAAAACTTCTTTTGTCTGGCAAACAGGAATAGATTTTTTGCACATATCAAGGGCCAAATTAACAACATTTTTTGAAAGAATTCGAAAAACCCACTCTTGATAGAAGGCTTGAGAACAAGGGCTTTTTAACGGTTATAAGGGATTTGTCTGAAACTCAAGATATTATGGCATGGAGAAAGTCCGAGAGTGAACCACAAAGTTTGAATTTCATAAGAAAAATAGAATCTTCAAAAATTACAGCGCTGGCTAAAGGTTAAAAGTCAAGTGATTATTACAGGAATTAATGTGCGAGAAAAAAAATTTCAGGTTTGATTTTAAGAAAAAGAAAAAGAAATGTAATAATTTGAATAACTTTTTCTAGTCTAGTAGAATCAATTGGAACAACCAGATCTACTTTCAATTTAAACTAGATAAAAAGGATTTGACCTAGTAGTTTTACAAAATAGCCCCAACCAGCTAGTAACGTTACTAAAAAATTAGCTCTTCAAGAGCTATTTTCATTTTCATCCCGCTGAGAGCGAAAAGAATTGCAAAATCGTAGTTGTATCTGTTATATAATAATCGAGAGAAATCTTGTTTCAAAATATCAAATATCAAAACAAATCAATTTTTTTTCATTCTTACTTTCTTATCGAAGAGTACCCTCGGCCCTAGAGATAATGTATTTTTTTACAACACGAAAGGTCTCTCAAAGGCCAAAGGTGGTTAATGTCCCTCGTCAATGCGTTATCAAAATTATCAATACACAATAGCATTAGTGGGGTTCGAGAGTAATCGGAGAAAAGATTCTTTAAAATCTAAAATATTTAAGACGGAAAGAAATTTTTGTAATTAAAGGTATGACGGAAATATTATTGTTTTTTTAGTGTCCAAAAGATTACAAAAATAGAAAAGCATTCTGGAACATGGGTCATCTAAGTTCGTGTAAAATTGCATGAAAATCTCGCGCAACGACTTATGAGAGATCGAAACGAGAAACCTTTATCATCCAATAGTATTACCATGGCACCAGCTACAACATACGAAAAACAAAATGGTAACAGATGTAACGGCGAAGGTATTATCCAAAATGGTAGTCAAAGTTACGATACCAATCCTGCCATTATGCCTCAGCAACGGCACCGAAGATTCGGTCACGTGATGCCTTTGATGGTTTCACACATGAAAGATCATAAGATTGTTGAATTTCCAATGGTGGACACCGACTCTCGATCCGCCATTATAAATGAGCTTCCTTTCAGTTCTTCTACATTATTAAAAAACTCTTCAAGAAAGTCAACTAAATTAACTCAAAAGCAGAACCCTGTTGAGGACAACGAGGACTTTGAACAAGATTCTTTAGAGAATATAGCAGACCATATTGAACATATGTATGTTTCACCTAACCAACAACAGCAGACTAGCAAGGAAGAGCCGAGAACTTCTGTAATAAACAATCCTTCAATTTCATCATCAAACGAGACGAAATATTCTCGTAAACTACCAACTACTCCAATTGATGAAATACCGACAATCGCAAGCGAAGAGCTACCGAAAACGACAAAGAAACGACGGAAATTTTCTTTACCCTCCAGCCCTTTTAATCTTCGTAAAACAAGTCGGCATAAATTTAAACGAAATGCGAATTCGTTAAGAGACCGTTTAAGACAGTCGTTTCATCACAGAACGCCCGTCTATGATGCAGAGCAAGACTTATTTCCTGAAGAAAGAGAACATAGATATTACCAGGGCGCCAAAAGGCGTGGAAGGCGTGGGGCGGTGATTTCTCTCGAAGTCAATCAAACAGTTTCTTTAGTCAAATCGCAAGGTTCGGATGATCATTTTTTGGAATTCAGTTTTGTGCCTCCAAATAAGAGTGAAATGACTTGATTGGTTACCCTCGTTGTTCATATGATTTGAATCATGTGTTTTGGCTCGTCGCCCAAGAATTCGATGGTATGGTCCTTCGTGGAAAAAGTCGTTTTCCTTGCTAGAAAACATAAATATATAGCAGAGTAGCCGAGATTTGCTAAATGATCGAATTGATGCAATTTGGTTTTTATTTGAAGATAAAAAGTCATACTTCCAAACTCCTTCGATTTCTTGGGAGCATCCATTATTGTATTTATCAAAATGAAAATCTGGCAAATTCAGCTCTTAGGGTAAGAAAAGATTAACCACAGACAGGATTGAGAGCTTTTGTGGAAGAATACAACAACGATTAAAACTATTATGCATTAGAGAAGCAACAGTACAACTAAAAAAGTGCTACGTACATTTGCAAACTCGTCCCCAGAGTCCTCTCCTCTATTGCTTTATGATTTGATAGCATTGCGTCGAATGATTCGCGTAATGCTATCATGCAAATAAGAAAATGGAGAATCAGGCTCTGGGAGGATATTGGTACGTATGATGGCAAAGATCCGCGTGCAGTCTATTATTTCAACGAAAATAGCCCATAAATATAGTCCCGTTGGTCGTTGCGATTTACATTAATTACAAAAAAGTCCGGACGATTTTAATTCGCACATTAAATTTCCGGAGGAAAAAGCTCGGACGGTTTTTAGTGATTTCAGACGAATTTCGGACAAAATTTCGGACAAAATTTCGGACAAAATGAACATTAGTTTATCAATTTCGGACAGTAAAATATCTTTCATGGACTCGATAAATAGTTCCAACACATGGAAATTATTCTAAAATAAAAAGAACAAAAATAAAACTAGTGTAGTGTGCAGTTTATGCGGGCGAAATTCGTCCGAATTCTCTAAAAAACCGTCCGAACTTTTTCCTCCGAAAATTTAATGTCCGAATTAAAAATCGTCCGGACTTTTTTGTCATTAATGTGAAAGTCTTTATGCACAGTTTCTCTAATGTTTTACTTTTTATATACTCTTAATTTTGACTGAAAAGAGAAAAGAAACAAGTTTTTAGTCATAATCGAATTCGTTTTTAGATTCCTTGTACTTTTTGAAGCTCGGAATTTTTTCGGACGGTATAACTTTCGGACACAAAAAGGTTTGGACGATTTTATTTTCGGATGCAATTTTGTCCGAAAATAAAATCGTCCGAACTTTTTTGTCATTAATGTATATCCAGATACTTAAGTGCTCTGATCATAGTCAAAAATTTATTTTCAAATTTAAAGTTTTTGTTAGATTTTGCTTTGTTTTTATGATTCCCAACTTCATGCGTGTACTAGTTATTCCCTTGCGAGTGATTACTTTCGTGGCCTCTGAAGCAATAACTTTTTTGTTCAGTTTTTCAGCGTCGTTTTTTCAGCGTTTTCCTGCATTCTGTGAACAACTTTCAGAAGAGAAGGCTGTTGTTGATAAATGAACTATCTTTTATTACAATATCGGGTACCAGTATGTCAAAAGAATTATAGTCATTCTTCTACAAATAAGCTGAGGTTTCTATTATGTCCAACAATGTATTTTGGAGTGATTTTTACATTTGGCAAATATGTGCATGCTTTTAACTTGTTAAAGCATATAATGTATCTACCAAATTGAGCCCATGTCGTTCTTTAGTACAAAAGTCTCTAAAAATCACTTGCATAAAAGAGACTAAATTTTGTCTCGATGCTTCGTTGCGTTCTCCAAACTCGTTTAAGAGACTTTGCTAAGGAAAAATTCAATAGGCTCAATTTGGCAGCTCCATACCCTCAAAGAGCACTCTCTACAACTGATCTTATTGTATTGATTGTATTTGGGAGTATGTGGTCTGTCATGGAGGAAACTAGCCGGGATCCATACTAATTTTTACCCATTTCACTAAGCTCAAATGAGAAAAAATTAGTATGGTAACATTGGCAGTTTGAATTACGCACCAAAATGACAGTTGATAAATCAAACCAATCAAATTGCACGAATTTCTACTCGCACAAAAACAATAGAGATTTCGGCCAATCATAGCATTTTTTCAAAATCTTAAAGAAAAATCAATCCAATGTGACCCGTCTACTTTCGAGTCGGGTAACAATCGGATTTAGACGACGGGATCCCATCTAGGAGGAAACTGGAATCGCTATACTTTCAGTATAAAGTTAATACTCATCAAAAGACAGGAAAATTATTGAAAAGTTGGGAAATGTTTCCTGAAATCGGGAAAATTTCTCACTTATTCAGTATATATTAGCCAATTTTTACCGTAATACACTCTAATGGGATAAATTTTCGCGGACAGGAAGTGTGTAAAGTGCGTGGTGAGCCTTCTGGGCCATTGTATAATGAGCTTTGCGCGTCGTGGGGCATTCATAGCGCGACAGCTACTTGCTATTATATAGTGTAATACATCAATACATTGCGTCAGACCACCAGTGAATTTTTTTGTGACTCTGGTGTCGCAAAACGATGAAAAGGCCGCCGTGACACACCAGTGTATGATGCATGCAATCTCGCATGCAATCTATTTTGGATGTCCTCTCAAACAAACACCAACCTCGTATACATACACCCAGCATGGCGATATAAGCGCTCTGACATTAGAGACGACTGGTAAACGTTGGCCTACTCTGCTCTGTTTCTTTCTTTTTTTTCCGCGCAGCCGCCGACGGTTCGCTCGCCCTAGAATCTAACGCCAAGCGGCCCGCAAACCGTGGTGGCATGGCTTATCTGATATTCCGATGGCGGTTTGGCGGCCGCCCACGCTAAAGCTCTGAAGGAGCGGGCCAAACTAATTTTTCCCGACCTTCAGAGCTTTAGCGTGTCGGAAAAAATTTCCCCATCTGGTTACCAGATAATGGCATGGCGGGGCCGTCAAAAAAACTTCAAACATATCACGTTCACACATTACGTCATGTAAACAACAAAAATGGTAGCTTAAACCACTTTCGTTTTCACATAAAACCTAAAAAGCGTAAGATTGCACCAGCAGAAAATTGACTGACCCAGGCATTACCTATCTAATTATTCAAGAAAAAAAAAGAAAGGTAAGTCACATAAACATCTTATTAACAACTGCGAATTTTTACTTAGTGATTTATGTCAGCAACAGGGGTTAGTTCTTCTCTAGTTTTGCCAAAACATCAAATAATGAGTGTAAAAAAGCAGGAAAAATTTCAAAGGTGTAAACAAAAGCAGATCATTATGGAGGTAAGATGAATTATTTACATCAGTTTCCACCGAGTTTCCAGATCAATGGAGAAAAGTTGAACAAAATGTTAAGTTGAATCATTTAAGTGTATAATACAAAACACAATCGAATGTCAAATATAAAATTCAGGACAGGGTAAAACTTGATTGTTTTTTTCTACATTCGATTGATTCGATTTATTTTTTTTGATTGATTGGTCGATAGATTTATTCCACACTTGATTAGTTCTTGCAGTTTTGGAAATCTCAATACATATTTTAAAAAACCATTGGAATTTTTTATAGTTTTAGTTCTAGTTTTATTAGGGATGACCCACGATGTGGCCCGAACATTTTCTAGGCCTCACGTTGAATTAAAAATGCCCATCTGTGCAATCTCAGGACCACGTTCGGGCCAGCTGCTTTCAGGGAACAAAAATCCCAGCTGACATGTAATTTCAAGACTAAAAAGGTTTTACCATGTTCGGGGCAGTTTGCAGAGATTTGTTAAATAAATGTAAAGACCACAGTGGGTTGTGTTTTAGTAAAAATAAAACCCTCCCTTCCAAAAAAGCAATATTCACAAATTTTTGTGTGCATTAATTCCACAAGTGCACGGACCCATGACACCCACATGACGTAATTTAGCAGACTCAAGTGAAAAGTAGCTAATTCTCCATAGTTTTCAAAAACATTTGGGTCGAAACATTATGTAAGCCTGATTAGGTGCATTTTTTGCACATGCTGTAGCTTGCCTGAGAAATACCTTTTTGTGCACAAAGATTTTTTGTGCGTAAAGCAATCAGCCTAAAATATATATAACTACCTAACTAACTAGCTATAACTGCTATTTTTGGGTTGGGCAGATAGAATATTTTTCCTGGTGAAAACATCTCTAAGGTAATACTGTATGGTAATAGATGATTGAAATTTTAAATTACTTACTCTTACAGGTTAAAGGAATTTCCACAAAGTCTCACCTTGATCGGAACAGCAACTTGGAAGATATTGAATTATCAATTTGCTACAATTTTGACGACAATATTTGTTTTTGCTACAGTGAGGATGATGAGTTTTATGATGATCAAGAAATCTACTATGGAGCTGCTCGAAAAAAGAAAAAAGAATTGAAATCTGCTCGACCAAAACAAAAAGTGAGATCAACCATCAAAAAGACTATTAAAAAGAGACAAGACTCTCATGAAAAAGATTCTGAATTTATTCAGGATACAATTGCACTGGGACAAGTTTTGAAACTTTTCCCCACAATTAAGCTCAATGTAAATCAAATTAAAAAGGAGGTTACAAAATCCCAAATCATTGAGAACAATCATATGTTACAGAAAAAGAACATTGATAAGAAACTACAGAAAAACAATATTCTTCGACGTTCACAATTACCTGAAACCTACACTTCTCCCAAATGTAACTACAGAAGTTCGCTAAAGCAACAACACGAATACAAATCAGTTGAGGAGAAAATGCTAGAACTGCAGTACCGTGATATCAGTTACTCAGACTATGAGCTTCTCCTGACATTGGAAGATACAGTCAAGCCACCAACTGCAGATAAATCAATTTTAGATAACTTTCTACAAGAAATTAAAACTTCTCAAGACAGTGAATTATGTGTGGTTTGTATGGGAGATATTTTGTACCAAGAATTTGTAACTGCTTTACCAGCATGTGGACATCGATTTCACAAAACTTGCATTGAAAATTGGCTCTTAAATTGTTCTAAGAAATGTCCGGTTGATATGGCGTACATATGCTAAATTGTTGAAAGACACATTGCGTTGACTGTAGTCAATGTTGTCCTGAAAAGAACTGTCTTGTTGTAATACCGGGTGACCCACAAAAAACTTTGTGTTTGATGCATGGAGCCGAAAAAATAATTTCCTAATTGATATATTTATTTCATCAGATAGAGAAAAGTCTAAGAAACTTAAATTTTGAGGTATTAACTTTTTAATTTCGGCTACATATTTAAAGTTTTTAAAGTAAAAAATAATTTTTAAAAATGTGCAAAAATATGTCAAAAAGGGGGTATAGAATTAGGCATTTTTCAATGTTTTCACAGAAAGTTTTGTGGGTCACCCGGTATCACTACTAAGATGAAACAAGAAGTATAATTGTATGAGCATGATAATTATATTTTTTACACAATAAAAGCCTTGAAATGATAGTGTTAAAAATCCTTTTTTTTTATTTAACAGTCAACTTAGACTTTTACTGGTACACTCTAAAAAAAAGAATGAAAGTCTTATAGATAATAACCCTTCTAGAATTTGATTACAAAGTTATATTATGTTTAATTTTTGTAAAAAAGAATTATTAATATTCTCAACTTCAGTTGAGTTAGAATTTCACAATGTCTGTATGTCAGTATGTCAGTATGTCAGCTTTTTTCATTTTTTCTAAAATTTAATTTTTAATTGTTTAGACTATTATTTTTGCATGCTCAGTCATCATGGCGATACGAAATGTGCCACTTTTTTCAAGGAATGTTCTTTAAACCCTTTAAAGTGATTAATTAATAGGTTGAAATTTGAATTTGTTGATAAGACAAATGCAAAAGAAATGAGGCGACGCAAATTAAATAGCAAAGATATGTTGGGCCACCCTAAAAAAATCTTTTGTTTCCGGTCCGCGGCCGGGTGAAATCTTTTTACGAGTCACCCAGCCGGCTTTTTATTATTTTTTTTTTTTATTTTTTTATTTTTATTTTCGCTTTTCCTGAATTATATAAATGTTCGAAAATAAGCTTTAAAAAATCCCGGCCGCCCGGGTGAGGAAACTCTTGCCCATCCGCGGACCGGAAACAAAAAATATTTTAAGGATGGCCTTGTACAAGTTTTTATTTTTCATTTTTTTCATGAAAGAAATATGTTTTTTGTTTATTTTTTATTTTTCAATTTTAGAGTAATAGGAGTATTTTTTCGAATAAAACTATCGATTTTAATTTTCATAACCTGCTGAGATCGCGATGGCTTGTATTGTCAAATATTTCTATTAATCAATATCAAAACAAAAGAACTTAAAAAAAAAGGTTTAACTACTACGGAAAACTTGAGTGGTTACAAATTTGGAAAAAATAGACAACGTTTTTTAACCGTAGATTTAATTATGTTGCTTAGTCAGAAGGACACCACAAGACGCTTTCTCAACGTTGTTTCAACATGTTTAAGTACATAAAGTTTTCCGTAGTAAATTCTCTTTAACGAGTTTGGAGAACGAAACATCGAGACAAAAAGCGATTTTTAGAGACTTTTGTACTAAAGAACGACGTGGTCTCAAATTGGAAGATGAATTATATGCCCTGCAACTAAACACAATACTGCAATAATTAGCTTAAATTAAAGGCGATTAAAATCTTATTTCGGCTAGTTGCCAAGGGGAATCAAAATGAAATTAATTGAAATCAAGCATTGTTTAATTATTAAGACATCAAATTGGATTTAATTAGCATCCCTTCAACCAAGCATGCCCCTTTTGTCTTACAAGAAGGCTTGGACAATTAGTATTTATTAATAAACAAAGACATATAGGGCAAACAACAGTTATGAAACTAAAAGCTATAGCTTCAAAAGGATTTCAATTAAGGTTTATCATAAACTTCATGAATAAGAAAAAATAAATTTAAAGAGTAATATAAGGTTTAGATGCAGCTAGAATGGATTCATTCAGTCAGTAGAACCTTTACATGACGATGAACGTGAATGGTTTTAAAAAGATGATCATTAATTAATTTTGCCATTTTGCAGAATATATCATTCTCGACGTTGTTTTTTGGTTTGTTGAACCAACCATATCGAGGTAAGATATTTTTTTCAGTTGTCTTTTATTTTTGAGAATTGTATTCATCCCTCTTTTTAAGACATTTTGTTTCTTTTGCCTTAAGATATTTTTCTACAGGATTCTCTACTCTATATTTCACAAAATCGAAGTGTTTTCTATGGATGACCTCCGCAATGATAATGAAGGTTCAGAATGGTTGCATCCTTTAAAGATCAGTTTTAATGAGCTTGTTTTGAGCTTAGAAGTCATTACTTCTGCAATGGGCTTTAAAACAGGTCGTGTATGCAGGGTGACTATCATAGCGGATCCCTTTGTGGTAAAAATTGAGGTATTAAATCATTAAATTAAACAACCAATTCACAATCTGATCGAATTATTATATAAAGTTGATTACATAGGAAGTAACTAACCAACTAAATAGTAACTCTTTCAGTACCACCAGAAAGAGAAAGTTTCCGGACTCTAACAATTAACAAGTGAGAAAGCTTGCAGGGCGTTTTCTCACTATTTTTTGCTTTATTCAAAAGCAAATTTTAATCAACTTTAAAGAAAATGCAGTTTCAAAGTAAGTCAAAATTTCTATCAGAGGCTATAAGGTGAAGAAGACGATGTTCCAATAAGAACAATTTTGGCTGCGGGGTACTGAAAGAGTCAAGGTCATCCTTTCTCCTCTTCTTCTTTATCCTTGTGATCATCGGCGTGTTTGCAATAAATTATATTTTTTTAGTCTGAATTGCAGACCTATACAAAACCGAAGAATTTCTGTTAGATGATGAGAAGCAGACTATAATTTCCCATTTCTTTTAGGGCATGGCTCTTTACATCAAGAACCTAGTTCGCAATAACAGTGGACAATTTCGCGTCATCCTTTTTGCTATTTTTGTTGTTGGACTACTTGCCGTGTTTAATGTCCAGACTTCTTATTCAGCCTCTAAAGTGAAAGGTTTTCAAGGTTTAACCGAAAAGCGAATGAAGGCGCTTCAAGCTGAGCAGATGATCCGCATAAAGGAGTTGCTTGTACTAGGTATAGTTTTGTTTTGTTCCTACTGTTTGGTTTTACATTACATCAAAACCAACGGGCACGGAACGTTATTTGAACGTCGAAAAAACGTTGGAAAACGTCACGTGTCTGCTGTCTTGCTTATAATTCTAAACATTTTGTCTCGATGTTTTGTCTGTCGGACTCGATGTCCAAAAAGTGTTCATTTATTTATGAGATAAGCTTTTGAAATTGGACGTAAAATTTTACCAAAAAGTCTCTCTAAGGGTCGCTTTTTTGGCAAATTTGAGACAAAATTTTCCAAAAAGTCTTGGGTCACTTTTTTGGCAAAAATTAGTCCCTCGAAGGGTCAGGTGTGAGGGTTCCGAGCCGCCATCCCTCGACCCCCAGTACCCCCCCCCCCGGGTT
>JAUJPO010036895.1:0-18775 GCA_032270745.1 Tiaropsis multicirrata | reverse complement strand
CAGCCAATCAGAGTTTATTTACATGCAATTTTCGTGACTTTTTTACACGACTTTGCTAATAGGAAACCCGTGTATTGGATTATACTTTCTACGGCGCTATCTTTTAGTAGTTTTGCAAAGACCTTTACTCCAATGTAATATATATATTTTTTAAATGTTCCTCACTTTTTTCCTTATTTTGTTTGGCTTTCATACTATATACAATATGTTTCATCTTTTACAGATATGAAACCATTTCAAAGACTGGCGAACATCAAGGTTTATGTCAGATTGAAAGTGCTGTAAGGTAAAAGCTTTAAAAGATATGCCTCCAATCGAACTGACGAGGTTGAGTGAATCCTCAAATGCTTTTCGGAAATTAGTGCTTTTCTAACGCTGGAGAATTTGAATTGATTTTATCTAAAAAAAAGTTTTTATTAAAAAAGTTCACTAAGTGTCACTTTCGCCTTTAACATTACACTTGATATTATCTCTCTTTTTGATACGACCTGTCTGTGATTGGTTTTGCAGGTACTGGCTGAATCAATTTGGATGTGATTTTGACAAGAATGAAAACGCATTGAACATTTTGAACACGTTGAACAGCAAGATCCTTTCACGTCAAAGCAATGGGACAATTCCTGTCGAATTGACTCTCGAAGAATGGTGAGTGACATCGCACTGTTTCAATGCTTTTCTTTGTTAATGCATTACTGCAGTTTTTTTCCCTACGAATACATTAAAATATGATTTGACTTCAGAAGGGGATAATTCATTTTGTGTGCGTAATTCACATTCAAAAGCCATTCTACACGAAAACCTTTGCAGAGCGAAAGACATACAACTCAAGAAAAAGGTTTATTTGCTAATACTTATACAGACTTTGATTATATTCAATCTGATCCCACGTGAAAAGAATTGTTCTATTATGCTATTTAGCAGACTATCATATCATTAATAGCCGTTTCTAATCGAAAAAAACTAAAAGCCATCAAGAATCAACAACTTTAAACTTAAAAAGTCTATAAATTACGATTACCAGATTGTAATACCTTTGTTAATGCGGTGAGGTGTGTCTTTGCAAGAATCAAAGACTCTTTTTAATGATGACGATGCTAGTCCTTACCTTGCCGCTGATGATGTATAATAACCTTTGATCATGATCAATGTGAGTTAATTGACAAACTGAGTTCAGTTGAACCATTGTTACTGTTCGATAAGAATCAGTGAATGTTTTGCTTTTGTTCCTTCCAGGCATCGACGTCGGAAAGCCGGCAAACCTCCCTACCTAAATGCAGACATGAGAAGACCTTCATTAAATTTCGATGAATTACCTGCGACAGACATTGCAAAACAGATGGTCCACCTCACTTGGAAAGGTGTCAAAAAAGTTCCCGTAAGAAACAATTTCTATTCTGTTCTGTTTAAACCCGTTCTGTTTTTTTCAGGAAAAGTGCTTTGGATAGCTTTTCGTACTTGTCTCTTGTTTCTTTATATATATGACTGCCAAAGAAGCTTATGACTAAGATAATCCATTCTAGTCTACCTCAAGTCTACCTCTTTTTTTTCATTTCATTTCTTCAGGTTTACGAGTGGATGAGGTACGGCAAAACAGCCAAAACAAAAGAAACACCTTTGTTGAAAGATCAAATCATCTTGTTCAACGATATTTCAAAATATGTTGTTGCCATGATACTTAACCGTGAATCGGCTACTGATCGAGCAAAATCCGTCTCCAAATTCATTGAAATGTCGAAGGTGAGTCTGGGTAAACAAGAAATTTTTTTTGAAAAGTATTTTAAACTGTATTCCCCTTGGCTTTTTTTATGACATATTTATAGCGGAAATCGCGTGTTGCAGGGTGGCATTGTCAACTCCTGGTTTCCCTTTCAATATATGTGCGGAGCAAAGTGTTAATAATGTTTAATTGCCATCAAGTAAATGACATTGTTTTATTTTCTCAAGGAATAATTTTTGCGCCTTTTTTCACATTCCATAACGTGTCAAAAGGTCTTGACACGCAGAAATTACCATTACTTACCAGTATGGCGTCATAAAAAGTCAATTGTGAAACTCTTGTTTTAACTTGTTTGAAGGAAGGTCTAATTTCAATCGAAAAAAGGTTGTTCTTTTTTGTCTTGTAATCTCCCTGTCTTGGTTTTGAAAGTTTTTCAAAAAGGTTCAAGCTCCCCAAGTTCAATTTTAGCTCCGTATAATTGCCATTTACAAACATGGGCGGCTTTCGATCTCCCACCCTTTCTCTCTTACGCCATCGTAGTTTTTTTCACCTTTTGATTTCTTGTTCTGTTTAGTATTTCGTTGAACTGAATGATTACAATACCTTGCTAGCCGTTATTGGAGGGCTGGGTCACAGCGCCATAACGAGGCTACAGAAAACCAAAGAACTATTATCGAACGCTGATAAATTGGTATGAGTTATATAACAATTTCGATTTTTTAACTGCCTTGGTTAAGCGCCACAATAGAAAGCATAGTTGAACTCATCTAAATTTGAACTCTATATTTACTATGTAAATCGGAATGATCCTTTGGTCCCTCATAAAAATTCCTAAAATTCGAATTTTCTGTAAGTCGATCAAATTTAAAGAAACATATTGAGAGTGGCAATGTATTTAAGTAAACAGGCAGTTTATTATGCTTGTAATTCGAATGAAAACTTTAATTACTTCAAACAAAATTAACATTGATTATTTTTTTCAGTTCATCAAAGAAACAAACGAACTTTTATCTTCCAGCCATAATTATATCAAATACAGGAATCAGGTGGCGGAAGTTGATGGATTTGTCATGCCCGTATTGTAAGCACCCCCCCCCCCCCTTTACTTGCTGTTTCATGTCTTCTTACATCTTTCGAAAACAATACTTTTGGGATTAATGGTCATTTTCTTTATAATAGGGTAATTTTGTTAGTATAATGTTTAAATATAAAGTCCTACATTTTTTAACCAGTATTTAACTTTGTCTGTGCAACCAATCCCATTTGTTTTTAAATGGTCAGGCTGACTGACTGATAAAAGAAATCGACCAAAGTAATAAAAACTTTCTTTTTTTAACTTGATATTTTTTTTTTTTTCATGCGCTGTTCACAATTTACAGAGGTAAGCTATTCATTCTTTTCCCAAACTAATTTGTACTTTAATTGTAGCAAACAATCCCTTAGAGGTTACGAAGTATTATAACCTATAATTAATATGCCATGTCATTTTGTTGTGCTTTTTCTCTCTGCATTATAAATTTTGAGTAAACCGATAAAGTGAAGTAAGATACACATTAAAAGTTGAATAAAGATGTTTTTGTTGAATCTATTCGCATTGAAATATATATGTCAACCGAAGCACAAAAATGCACGAACCTTTAGTCACCATGCTCTCCTTCTCAACCAATCAGGTGTCATCATGAAAGATTTGGTCGCCATGGAAACAGCTATCAAAGATCACGTGGAACATAATGACGTCAAATTGATCAATTTTCACAAAATGGTGCAAGTGTCTGATATTTTGAACACGGTGACCGGATTACGGGAAATGTCGCCCGATGTTGTCCCGGACAGAGAACTGTCAGATATCATGAGGGTAAAATGGTATTTCTTTCATAATAATGTCTCTTTGATAAATCCAAACCCTGGGATAATTGATTTCAAAATGTAGAGAGCCAACCCGTTTTCCTATAACATTGTATTTGGATGATTTTCGGAAATCGGGTTAAAATCAATCGGGGAAATTAGTCAGAACGTAAAACAATTGTAAAGATAGTAGACTACAATTTAGAATATAAACGGGTTCACGATTTAGTATACAAAAAACTCAATGGCTCAACTTTTAACCAAACTGGGCTTGTCCATAAAAAATTCATATTCCCACTGTTGAACCCCCTTGGATATCCTTGGTCCTCAAATTCTTACTCCCCCCTGGATATCCTTGGTTTTCAGATTCTTACCCCCTGGATATCCTTAACAGGGGGAAAAGCCCAATATCAAGCTTGCAGCTTATTCCTTATTGCAGCTCTCATTGTAAGTTTGGATAAAATGTCACAACCTCTTTACTTTTTAACCCGTTCATTGTTAAATCTATTGCTCTCCTACTCCATATAGCTGTCTTTGAAATCGCGCTATTCGGAGGACGATTTGTACGAATTGTCAGCACAACGTGAGCCGCGATCAATGCACGTAAGTAGATTTTATCTTCGCCATTCAAACATTAATATCTGGCTTGTCCACAATTTAGATTTTACGTTAAGCGAGATAAATTGAGGTAGGAAGGCGATGAATAGCGATCCGTGTCTGCTGTCCTGCACAATATAGGACGCTTGATTGGCTAGTTTTCGAGGCATAAAGTTTTTGCGGGGTAACGGGATACAGGCCACGGGTCGCTATCCGCCGTTCTCATTCAGTTTATCGCGCTTTAACGTAACCTTACTAATGTATGACCCAGAGAAACTATAGCTTGGTCATATGAGCGTTTTGATCTAGCTATGCTCGTCAACGTCATGAATCGCCAATAAAAAAAGTTTGTATAACAAGAATGTTTCCCAAAAAAGCAGCATGAATATGCTATAACCTGCAATTATTGCTCATTATTGGTTGAGGTGATGATCTTTAGAGTTTGGTTTACCAATACGTAATTACTTGGTCATTAAAACCAAGGATGTGCTCGTTTAGAAAGCTATTAGGAGGCTGTTTAAGAATGTTTTGGTGAATTTAACAAGAGTTTAGTTGAGTGTAGGGTGGTCTAACACACGTGTAACATGTTGGGTTGGAAGGGTGATTTGGTGTTGTAAGCGTGAATTGGTTTACTTAACCCTTTCCGTGCCGAGGGGTTATTTTTTAACACTTTCTATTGCCGAAGTGTTGAAATAAATGTCATAGCTATTGCCAATGTCGCGTATACACGACATGTAAATTTCCAACGGCATTGCTGCATGTCGTATATATCCGACATGAATTTTCTTTCCTTATTTGCCAATGTCGGATATATCCTACTAGGAGTTTTATGCCTAAATTCGTATGAGAGAATTTAGGGGCGAGTATCATCCCATTGGTCAATAAAAATTAGTTGTATGTTTATGCGATGTTTATGTCGGATATATCCGACGTTGGCAATAATAAGAAAACTCTTTTCAGAAAATTTATTTTTTCAGCAAGTAGAGTGTACCTTTTTTTATAAGGGTTGCGGCAAAGGACTTGAAAATTAGCATGTTGGATATATCCGACATTGGCAAACAAATTATATTATATGTCGGGTATATCCGACAATGGCACGGAAAGGGTTAATCACATCGATATGTATCAGAAATTGTCGAAAATTGTCGAAAGTCAAACAATTCGTTTTATTATAAGAGTTTTGTTGAATGGTAAAAGGAGTCGACAGCAAAAGGTTTTTGAGTTCAACGCACAATTTTACGTCTTGGTTTTTTCTATTAAGTTTTGCATCAAGTTTGTAAATTTTTTTTGTGCACAATCGAGTCGGGTTTACTGAGGCAACTGCTCAGAATAGACAATAGATGGTAAAATTTTGAAACTAAAACCCTAGCCTCACGAGTGATCTGAATGGAAACTTCCTTGAAATCCACGCCCCTTCACACATCCCCAGTGTATTTATCTTATTTGAAAGCTTTAATTACTTTTCGATATATATAGGAGAGGAAGCGTTGAAAACTTCTAAGGTTCGCTGACTGAGAAGGAAAGTGAATTTACACAGATTTAAAAAATTTGAGAAATCCGTTTTTATTGGGATTAAAGAAATCGTGAGAGTTTGTTTTACGGCTTAAGTTTAAAAGCGAAGGTCGTTTTAAATCTATAGTTCAATCATTAAGAAAGGTTTTACTCTCATATCTTCCTTCTTATCGTTGTTTTGTCAAGATATCGAGTAGAATGTGTCTTAGTTGTGTTTTTCCTAGTGTAGTTGTGATTTCTAAAAGCTTTTATTTTCGTGCTTTACTACTGTTAGTAATTATAATTTTTTGAAATATAGATACAGTAGACTCTCCATAACTCGAACACCCAAGGGGGAATCGAAAATCGTTCGAGTTATGGAGAGTTCGAGTAATAGAGAGTTTTTTTATAAGAGTTTGTTAGGAAATTTTCACCGTGCGTGCCAACACATTTGTTCGAGTTAAGGAGAGGTTCGAGTTATAGAGAGTCGAGTTATGGAGAGTCTACTGTATTGTCATTTGGTTTTGGTATTTTTGATTTGACATGAAACTTTTACTGAAACTAGTTAGAATACTACTAGTGACAAAAACATGCAGCTTTTTACGATGTTTCCGTTGAAAAGATTACGTAATGGATGGGAATCACAGATGAATCTGTTAGTTCCTTAATACGACACAGTTAACGCGCTGACTTAAATGAGTCTTTTCATTTCAGAAACAATCGACCAGCATATCGCCAGGGTTGGAGCGACCAGACTTTGCAGATTGGGCTGCGGGATGCACTCCGGAAACACCTGATCGTGCAACTGTCGAAAAATATATTTTGAACATGGTCGATGTAAGATAAGAACATTTATGAATTGGTGTTATATAATTTTAACAATCATAACAGTCCCCGTTGCTCCCTCGGAGTATACCCTGAGAATGATGCTTAGTTCGCAGTTTTATATACTTATCTTTGCACCAACATACATGTGTGACTGTTTATCTTTTATCTTTCTTTCTCCGGAAACGCAAAATAGTCGCATGGTTTCCTCTCTTATTCATTGTGGAGAATCCATGCAGTTGCATTCTTTTTTAATTTCACTTGCCTTAGATTCTGCCTGTACACAAAATCAAGGTAAATACGTTTTTGATAGTTAAGAATAACAGAATATACGGTCGTTAATGTGTAGTATTTTAAAGTGGTTTAAATGCTCTAAAAGGCTTTTCATCAGTAGCCTTTAATTTCGAACAATAAAGACAACGTCAGTTTTTCTTCATTTTGACAGGCGGTTTTCAAGACGTATGACGTTGATAAAAATGGTTCCATAAACAAGGAAGAATTCGACCAACTTGCAACCAATTTCCCATTCATTGATAACTTTGCTGTTCTTGATGTCAATTGGTGAGTCTCCTTTATTATACTGCTCTCGACCCCCTATATAATCTGCTTCCCAATTTATTCGATAAACTTTTTATTGTCAGTACAGGACTATCCTGATGATGTTTTGTGTGAATCTCCTTTTCCAAACCCCACCTGAATCCTGGGTATCCTTTATTTTGGAAGGTCTTCATTGATCTATTTCCGCTTGTGAGATATCAGAATTCATCGATATTATAGACAGACCCCTATTGAAACGTTTTTCAACCATTCTTGTTTCAGTGATGGTGATATTAGTCGACAAGAGATGGTCAATTATTTCATGAACGCGAATTCGCAAGAAATGACCAAAGAATTTCTGCACGATTTCCAGGAACACAGCTTCTATTCGCCAACGTACTGTGTCTACTGTATGGGATTCGTAAGTCTCTTTTCCCTCGTTCTCCATTTTATTCTTTTATTCTTTTATTAAAAAATTTGCACTCGCGAAATTCACAGTTTACGGAACACTAGTGGTTTTCGCGAAATTCAAAAAGTTTTTAATTTAAACGTCGACATTTTTTCGAGAGCGTTCTCCATTGGAAGAGAATGAAGGCCTAGACTGTATCTTTCACACTGTACACCATTATTGAAAATATCTCACTGAACAGTTAGTTGAAAAGAGTTTGTTGAAATTCCCAAAGTAAGAAATCACCAATTAGTGATTTATGATGACTTTATTACAGTCCTGCATTTAAAATATTAATAGTATTTTAATAGTATCTTACTCATTATCACTTATCGCATAGAACGTGTTGTCAATTGACGTCAAAAGGACCTTTGTGTTAATTACACCGAAAGTTTTGTGTATTTAACCATAAAAAGTATGCAGCAATAAATTCATGCGATTTACTTTTCCAACAATTTCCTGATAACGATAACATCCTTCCTAAACAAATCTCTTATCTGATCTCAATTGATCTAAAGTCTCAAGAAATGATGGGAGGTGTTTTTTACGTCACTTTGTTCTGTTTGATGGTGTTGTTTTAAAGTGAGTTTCTTGCACTTGATTCCCTTATGAGTTGACCTACGGATTGTTCTACGATTATTTTTTAATCATATTTTATCCTTTAATATTATTGACTCATTCTCTTCCATTTAAAAGACCAGGCCAGGGGAATAGATTAATGCAGTGTTCGTACTAAATGGATCTAAAATTCAAAGCTTATTACGCTCTTTGCCCCGATTTTCTACCAACAACTGTATGCTTCGAAGCTTTTCTGTGAGGGAGGGGGGTTTGTACTTTTCCACCGCTCAATCTCTTTTTGCTTTAAATGTTCTTCTTGGTGCTGTGTTGTACTCGTTGTTGACGGATCTAGTTACAAAATCCATTATCTTGATGAGGACGAGAAATGACTGTTGATGATATCTTTGCTAAATTCACTCCATGTTTTCGTACATCTTTGTTTGTGTTTGCTTTCGCTTTCATATTGAAAGTCTCTTTCATTAATGAAACGTTGGACGGTTCAATCTGATTTATTTCATACTTGTACCCGTACGATGTTACACGAATTCGTCTTTGTAACCCATAACCTATAAGTTTGTAGATTCAAACCTTAATATTACATATATTTTGAGTAATATAATGACTCAAAGCTGAAAATACTGAGCGATAAAAATACAGAGCTAATTACGCAGTTCGTGGATCATTTTTTTTCTTTACCTCCACCCTTTACCTCATAACATGAAAAGTTCTATTACTCCTTCCGTTAACAATTTAAAATCAACTTCCGTTTGTCATAAAAATAATTTTGTAGATTGATTGTATTTCGGATTGAATCTTTCAAAATGCTCCAAGATGGAGGGCTTGCAACTTTCTGTTTATATACGTATTTGGTCTGATTAGCACTCCTACCACGTGTGTATTAAGCTGTATCTCGATGCGTGGAGAATGAATGAACTGTTTTCTAACATCTTTCCAATGCTACTACATCAGGTTTTGTTTTGAAAAACTTAAATCGTTGATTGGGAATGAGATGTGATTTAGTATAGATAGTTGTTATCTAGTTTCTTGTGGATTGGAGATCGTCTTGAGTATAAAATGCTGACCTCAACACCTTTTTAGTACTCGAAATAAGTGTAAAGGTTAGCTTTGCAATGATCTGATAAAAATGCACCCATCATGAATACACCTTTCTCTAGACAAATTTAGTAGGCTTTTCAAAATGGTGCACAGTAGGTGTAACAGAATATTAAAAGTTGGTCAAGCTGTTATCATACTGGTACACAATGATATAATATTTGTTTGATGGATGCTCATGCAGTAAAGCAGGAAGCTCTTTCGAAGTCGAGTTACAATGGAAGAAAAGAAGTGTCCGTCTTATTTATTAAGATTAAAATGGCCTAAAATCGGTCTGTTCGTTCCAAAGAACAGTGTCCGTTATAACATAGTGATGTCCGTTTTATAGAGATTCTACTGTAAAACGTACTAAGTCAATATGTATACTATAAAATCTCTTCTCCGTGACTTAAATTCGATGTCATTGTCATTAATTCTTTTTACGATCAATTACTGTTCCTTTTTTATCTGTCTAAGAGGGTTTTTCTGGCTAAGGAGCGGCTCGTTGTGGAGAAATTCATGTCTCCTTGATCTTGTGTAATTTCAGTTAACTTACAAGTGATTTGTTGTTAAACAGCTTTGAAACCAACTTGCGAAACTCGATGTTCTCTCGTGGACCTCTGACGCCATAGAGAGTTAACTATTATGTAACTAGCCTAGTCGCTACTTTTTTATCTGTTCAATTAGCATTGCATAAGGAAAAGTTTGTCTCTTTGCAGTGCGGTATAAAGTGAACATTTTTTAACAGCTGGTTGTTAAACTATTTATTTTCATTTTCGAAAATTTAGTAAAAGAACAACATTTTGAATCTTTGTGGTTTTATCGATACTAATCTTTAGTAGTTTCTAGTTGTCTTTTGCGAATGCGTTTTTTATCATCAGGAAAGAGGTATTTTCGAAATCTGCGAAATAGATATACTTGGAATAGGAATACATATTTCTTCGCTGTTTATGTTCTTAAAAAGTTCTTAATGGTTATTCTTATAGAGAAGTTTATAGTAGGTCTGTGATGTAAGTGGTTTGTACTAAAACATCACGCAATGCAAAAAAATGGATAAAAAACATGGACTTTCCTTTCACTTTTATGTCGTACATAAACATAGAGTATATAGTATCTTGTGTAAGGAAAATCGATGAGAGGTGATTGTGTGGGAAAAAAGTTCCGTTGGTCCGTTTAATCATTGTTGACACTTCATAGAACGGTGGCTGTCAAACCGTCTTATTTTTGTCCTACGAAAAGATTCTCATCAATGCTTTTTGAGATTAGATTTTTTCTGATGAAAAATTTGTAGTAGCAAAAAGTACATAAAAGCATTTATGATATAAACTAGTTATTTATTTACATGAGTTATAGCTAGTGATTTCAACGATAGAATTCCAAGTTCAGTCAAGATTGGCAATCTTGTCAGCTCAAATTTTATTTGTTTGGTTTTCGACATTATTCAACTGTAATTAAGTTAACAATTTGATATTAAAACAGGTGCCTGAACACTTAACCGTTTTTTTCTTTTGCCCAATCAACGTCAATATAAACAAGGAGACAGGATCAATTTGTTTTGTCTGTCTGACTGTCAAGCTGTTTGACTTTTGTTTGAAACAGTTTATTTCTCCTCGACATTGCATTTCAATCTTATTTAATTTCTTTAATTGGTTATTAAGTTTCATTTATGCCTGCTTCTTTCTCCTTGAAGTTGAAGTGTTTGTATACACAATTGTTTCCCTCACTACCTCATACCGCACCGTAACAAGAACGTCCATATTTTTATTTCTGAGACTTAAGTCCTAGGGCCTATTGTATAAAAAGAGTTTTTATAGAAATTAAAGTAAATAGAGTAATCTCTTTGAATTAGCACTACTAATGTAATGATGAAACGCTCGGGGTTTTTTTTCATTTCTTCAAATTAAACCTCATTAAATGTAACAATATGGTTTACCGAATTATTAATTACCAATAATTCTTTAATGGTTAACCCTGCTTGTCTGTCTGCCGTCAGTCTGCAGATGGCATGGGCTTAGATGATTTTTTTTTATTGTAATGATTTTAATTTTAGTTCAACTTCCGCGGTATTTTTTGTAACGGGGTTTAATTGATACACAGAATAATGACCACAGTCTTATAGAGGACTTTGCAAAACGAAAGCTTTGTTTGGCGAAGAGATTTAAATCATCTTATAAATGATTTTTTCATGGGAATTCTTTTGGTAATCTCTAGGGATTTTCTTGGCTCCGTTTGTTCCCGATATCGATCCATCGATTTTGTTAAAAGTGTATAATCACGATGAAAAAAGAAATTCAATGAACCCTACCACCTTCCACAAACCTTACGGCATTCTGGCTACATTTTGTTATTGTTTTCTTCCATACGAATGACGTAATTATCATAGGAAGATATTACAAGCGGAGATTCCATTGCATTTTGACTTCCCTAAAAGTTTTACAATCAAATATTGTTGAAGTATAGGGAAGTAGAAAATGGAAATATTTTGGCATTAGAATTCCATGACTACCGTTGTTGAAAACTCTTTAATCTGTTACCTCTGGTTGCGGGTATGCCATTTTTAAGCTTTTTAATAGAAACATGGGCTTTCGTGGGAAAAGGCTACCATCAAAGTCATTTTTTGTTTAATTCTCTTACTGAGATTTCGGATTTCAGATTTCTTTGTGTTGAGTACAGTATGAGAGTTGAATTTTCAACTTCAATGTTTTGGTTGATAACCTTGTTTATCATATATTGTAAACTTTTAAGGAGCCGGTAAGGGATGTATGACGTTTTTCCTTTGTGTTGTGATATCGGTACCCATATCCAAACGATTGAGGAATGATTGGAGCCAAGGAACCGGGAGTTATGGGAAACTAAAAGCTGTCGAATTATCGGACATTTTTAGACACATAATTGTATTGATAGTATCCTGTTTTAAAATGGGCTTTTTGTGGCAATCTGCGACTTCAAATTAATGCAATCTAAGAAAATGATACCTGTCCGATATTCGGTTCAGTTTACTGCTTGTCCATAGACCAAAACACTGGATCACCAGTTTATTTTGGGGACATTTGGACCTGCAGTCTTTTCAAAACACCTAATTATAAACTTTCTTGCTTTATGAAATAAAAATTGTTTATTTACTTTGTTTAGATTGTTTGTCAATATAAATAGACCTTTGAACCTCAATGCTAAATCCCATCAAATAAAGAAATTCCTTAACGAGATTAAATGCTTGTAGGTGAATGCATTTTTAAATAACCTTTAGGTTGCTTTTTGTTTACTTGGGGTAAATAGGCATACCTACTATATGAGAATATGTTTTTCTTAAGAACAAGTTGTGTGTATAAAGCAGCAACAAAAAAAAAAGAGAAGAAAAGGTTTTCCTGCGGTAAACAGAGGCCTACGAAGACCAAATTTCAGTACATTTCTTATTAAGGAATGATTAGCGCTAGTATTAGTGATGCGAAAAAAAGTTAAAGCAGTAGGTGTGAACTATAAATTTGGATGAAATTTCATTTGCGTAGGATTGTGGGTAGTTCATTTTTTAATTAATATTTGATCTCTATGCTAAGACCTTTTCGCCGACCTTTACGACTATTTTTTTAATAAGGATAGCGTTTTTATATGAACCGTAAATCTGTTTGCGGATGGATTTGTCATTGTAGGGCTTGCATGGTCGAAAAATTATGATATTATTTGGCTTTATGTGATTATGGATCCTCATAGTTGTCCACATAATACATATATGACAATATTTACTATTGTATTGACTGCAAGGAGAAAGATTCAATTGCTTCAAATGTTTAATTCATTACTTTGTTAATGTTAATATTATTTTTGCTGGGTGGCACTTTTTTTCTGTGAATTTCAATGAAGGTGTTGTCACAGTTTTGATTGTTTTCGCGCTTTGTTGCTGATATAGCGAGTTTTCGGATACAATGCGTTGCCGTTTAATAAAAAAGTTGAAATTTTTGCTGATTTGGTTTATGACGAAAGTGTGGTATAGGTAGCAGTAGCACTGTAGTTAAGTTGTCGAACAGTTTTACGCTTGATATTCAAAGGATTTTCTGTTCTGGTTTACTAAGATGCGGTTGAAACAAATAGGATTTTCTTATATGCTGTACAATCACTTTTACAATATTCTAGTCGTTGTAAATGCGAACCTGATGAATTGTGCAGTGATCCTTATCCTTAGGTTAGGGCCTATTTCCATTACATGGTATGTTTCTTGTATCTCACCTGATGGAACCACAATGAAGATGTGTGAATATTGATGATAATTCTTCAAAATTCTTCAAATGAAAGGAGGTGGCCAAACTACTGGAGTAACACCTTTCCTAAATAACCTTCGTGTGCAAGAGGCGGGCTTCGTTTAATTAGGTGAATGAGCTATGGCATACAAGCTACTTTAGTTCTTTTGAAATTGTGATTCACTTGGTATTAAGATCGAGAGAATTATACTTTTTTTCTTTTGAATATGGAAAAGCCGTGGGTTGCAGAGAAAGATTTAACTTTGAGTTGCGGATATTGACTAACAAAGGGATTTGAACGTTGGAGTAAATGGTAAATAGCTTAGCATAATCCCTACAGGATCAACGGTTCTAATTAACCTCGGATAATTTCTCTCTCACACGAAAAATTTGTTTGTCATTTGTTAGACACGTTTTCGAAAATTCTTCGATCACTTTATAAGGTGTTGCCGAAGATGCTCTGAACACGATTTTATAATTGTTTCTAATTAGAAGGTGATTAGTGAAGGCCTTACTACTATTGTAATAGCTCTTGTCTTGTCCTTGTTTTAGCTAATTAGTGCAGCATAATTACTGTCATGAAATATAAATATTCTCTTTGTTTTTTTAAATGGTATATTTCCTCGATTAAATCGAATGTGATAAGATGTAAGTGTGTTGTGTTTTGTTTGATTCTGCTTGTTGTTTCATTTGTTTGCCGGTCTACCATCTTGGCCATCTTCGTTTGTTTCCAAAAGTTTTTCCAAACCGTGTTTCTCGTACGATGACGTAGAAATGCATTTGATTGAGTACGTCTGAAGATGCTTACTCTTGAGACTTGGAAAAAGGGTTCATTTTTGCTTGATTTCTCGTATAAACTCCAAGATTATTATCAAATTTCTAAATAGTTTGATTCGATTTATAAATCATATTTTTGATTTTTGAAATAACGTTTTGATTCAATTTAAAAGCTAAAACCTAAAAAAATTACCTATATTTGGATACAAAAAGTTTGATCAGCCATCATGATTGTCGATAAGTTGAAAGAAACATTTGAAGTAAGTATTTGCGTTTTTTTTAGTTGAAACTTCCGTAATTCGAGTCACCCTCCCTCAGATCTTTTTGAGTGTTATTGTACAACTGAAGAGGAATAAGAAGTTTTTAAAGGAATGCGTTTCCGGGAAATTACACCTTTTCTAACGGTTCCACTTCTTGTACCATTCACTGTAAGGCATTCATTGTATCACTTTAAAACATATGGTTTTGTAGGATGATCCGTTCATGCCCATTAGCCAAAAAAAGTAATGGTCAATTATCATCATTTTTGATAAAAAGAAAAACAGTTTTCTATTACTGTAATACGTTGCTCTCTCATTCGTCATTCAAAAGTTGATAAAGAACTTGTATCGCAACATATTAACTAAAACAAATAAGCATCAGTTTTGAACGGATTCTAAGAAAACCTTTAGTATAAGTGGTATTATAACGAAACGAGAAGAGAAATGTATCCACGGGAAATTGCATTTATTTTTTATAACGGTTTTCCCATTCATTTCGCGTATTGGAAGTCGAGGTTAAAGGAGAAAATGAGTTTTTGGCGACGTCATAATTTGCCGACCTATTAGCTTCATCATATTTTGTTTCTTGTTCTTTCGCCATACTTAAAGGGTTGCCAGTGTCAAGACACGATTTAATGGGAGTTGACCACAATCTCTGCTATCTATATAAACATACGAGAGAAAAAAAATTGTCACAAACAACTATTATGTTCATTCTGACTTCTGGTTGATACAAGAACAGCTTGAGGCATTTTAGAAAATCACACAAAAATGATCTTGGACAATGCCAGTTGTTTTTCACCTTCGGTGAAATCAAAGAAATCAATGAAACATTCTTTAAAGGCTATAGCTTATTCTTTGGTGAGATATTTTCTTCAATGTGGAAGAAAACCTGATAAGTCAAATCTGAACTGCGGGAAAAGTTTAATCTTAAAAATATATATTGCTGCTACAGTAGCAATTCAAAAACTCATGCATCTTGCACAACTTGAAACTAACAAACTGTTGTTCTAGCTCTTTGTTAACCTTTTTCCGATCTTACATATATTTAACCTGTTTTTTTTTCACTCAATTTCTAGTTATGGGGAATCGGCAAATCTGGTTATCGATGCAAAGTTTGTCAGATTGTTTGTCACAAAGACTGCAAAAACCATGTTGTGATGGAATGTCGCCCTCAACGTTCGTACTCTATGAGAGGTTCGTTTGAAGTTTTATTTCCCTATACTTCCATCGATCAACACTATTCACTCATAACCTTTACAAAGACCAAGTCCAACACCCTCAAAATATATTATGCGGCCTGTAAAATGTTGATATTGGATTATGGAACCATAAAACATGTAACTGTCTATATAGTATAAATAAAACTAGGACACAAAATGCACAAATGATTGATGTTACTGGTGATAGGACTGATTTGTAGATTCATTAAATTGTGCTTTAAAACCCACTTCATAATTACTTTTTTATAGATCCGAAAAAGAACCTCAAGAAACGAATGCATCACGACTCTTCATGGCAAGGATCCACAGATTCGGTTGTCAACGAGTCACTCGATTCCACGACCACTAGTCGATTCTCCGATAGTTCGGTTGATTTCTCTGATGCGTTGATTATCGAAAGACTGAAAGAACGAATCACTCGACTCGAAGTTGTAAGTAAAACTTCTCGAAATTAATTAATTCACTTTTTACCATCTTTCCAACAAAGGACAGCCACATATTTGTTTCCATAACAACCAAATAAACTGTAATTCCCAAAAGATTTCTTTGCGTTAACTAATTTTATCTGTCCCATGTTTCAACATAGAGGGATCTTGAACTGATTTTTTACTTTTTCTTTCCACTTTTACATGCTTAGTTTTGCTGATTCTCTATCTTATTATTTTCACTTCCTTCATTTTCCAGGAAAAGATTGACATGAAAAAGGAAAATTCAACTCTGAAAACGAAATTAAATTCTGCTGAAAAGCAAGTGGAGTCTTTACAATCACAATTAGAACAAATTCGACCTCTGTCTGTCAAATTTATGTTGGACCAACTGGAACGATTAAGCACGTGTAAAGAGACGGATCTGTAATCTGATTGGTGGATGGATATCAGTTATTTATCCTGATTGGTTGTTATGAGATGCAGTTGTGATGTGATTGGTTCATCGAGTTTGCTCCTTCGACCTCCATCTAATGTAATGGTCAGCAAATATTTGCAATCTGATTGGTTAATAGATCAAAAACAATCATGTCAGCGAGACACAAACGTACGTCTAGCGTTTTCCTTTTGGAAAGGAAACATTGTGCTCAATTCACATGAAGGCTGTGCAAATGTTACTTAAGTCCTTCGTACTGAAGTGTGAAATTTAGCAGTACAGAAAGTAGCCACTAGTTAGAGCAAAGAGCTCCTAGAAAAAGAGTTTAACTCTTGTAAAACCGCTTCTTAGAACTTTAGGTTTGAAAGACCTTTGCTAGAAAGTTTTTCAATTTTAAGCTTTATATATAAAGATACCACACTCTATTTATAGTATTTATTTATTGTTAAAAATTCATTTAAATAATACCTTTTAAAAAGTTTTTAAAGGTAACAGAGATAATCTTTGCTTGTATATATTAATTCGACTTTTCACGTCAACATTATGTTGTTATTTCCCCATTTATTCGCCCCAAAATTTAGCAGATTTCAGGGTGGCCACTAGTCCTGGTAAATCCTTGAAAGTCCTGGAATTGGTTTCAGTACTGAAAACTCTCCTCGAAAATTAGAAAATTGCACCAAAGTCTTGAAACATGGAAGCTTTAGCCAATTTTGAAGAGGTAAAATCTCAAGATTTTCTAGTCGGACCCAGCCAAGGTGGGTCCTCCATAATGCTTGGCTTTTACAAAAATAGGAAATATTGGGTTTAAATAGATGTAGTTTGTGGGTCATGAGCTATTCTGAAATATTGAGAACCTTCTGAACCTTTTCTGACTGGTACCCTGAGATTTTCGATTTATGATATTTCAATTGCTACTCCTTGATATCCAAAACATATAATTATTTTATGAAGTATTTTTTTCTGTAGATTTTGAATTTATACAAAGTTAATTAAGAAATCTGTTTTTCAGAGCTGTAAATTCTTTTCATTTTCACGTCTTTAAATTTAGAAGCCTCCAACGATTTTTTGGAAGACATTCTCTTCGATTGATAGCAGTGTTTGGAAAAAACCATAAATTGACTGTAATGGTGATTAAACGAGCAGATTATTAAATTAACCGCCTTGAAGAAAAGTTCATCATTATCGAGCATTACATTAGATCTTGTTATCGAAAGGTTAGTTTTATGAGCATTGGTGGTTGAAAAAAGACCGTTAAATTGTGTGGTGCATATCATTGTTAATGGTGATTTCTTTCTTAATCATATTTTGATTAAAGGAAGTCAGGACAACTTGCCAACACTGTAATTTCCAGTGACGCATTTCATTTTATAAACCACACTCCAATGACCATACATATAAGGAAATGTAGTGTTGTTTTGAAACCATTAAGTATTAGCAACAGACCTATTTTAATACCTTTTAGAGATATTTTCGTCACTAATGAAATACCTTTCAATTAAAGGTAATTATATTGCATTTAACACATCTCATTATCGTAATCCCCCAACATTTAATTTAGATGCACAAGTTTCGATATGATTCCGTCCGTTTACATGAGTTTCATCTATTGAGTTAGATTGGGTACTTATCTTTTAAGGGGGTTTTTCTCATTTTCTCAGACAATAGTTTTACCCTCGGGCAAGCGTCGTTTTGACACCTTCGACATCACAAACATACCCCCGGTTTAGGTTGGATGTTTAACTCCCCTAATAGGCCTAATTAGTAGCTCCCCAGTCATAATAAAAACTGGTTTTCTTTTACTCCAACTCTAATCCCTTTATTTCAGGAAATCTAAACCCCCACTAAGTTCAAGAATTGCCGGCCCTCTCTTACTTCAAAGAGGCATTATGACATTTAACCAACATTAAGAGTCTATATATGTCCAGGATGAGGTGCCATACTTGGTCAGTCCAGCACTAGCAGATCTTATCTCAGGGGTTCCTCTAAATTTCCCCTGGAAAGGTAAATGTAAAATGAACGAAGGAGAAGTTTCGGGAAATTAGATTATAATTAAAAGGCATTTGCAGCAAAAATAATCAACTTTGTAAGACAAGAAAATCTTTTTTCAGAAATATGGCCTGAAAAGGAAGGTTATGAGACATATGTTTCTTCGTCTTCGAATGCTGTGGATACTGAATGATTTTTTTCTCGTTGTTAAAAAGGTGGACGATCCATTCAAACAGAGTCAAAGAATATTCTAAACAAGAGCCGCAAAGATGCGGATAAATATTTCCTTAGCAATTGACTTTATTGACCAGAAAATATATGTATCG